>CM076580.1:1137858613-1138035856 GCA_034641835.2 Pinus albicaulis
ATGGTGAATCGTTGTCTAGTGGAGTTCGGGGTGTTGGTTCCAATGAAGATATGGTAGTTGAACCAGGAGCTGAAGGAAGCGAACCACTGAGGCCAAGCATGGCACATGGTGACTCATGAGGGAAGTAGTTCTTGTGCAGTTTGGAAAATGCGTTCTTCTAGTTCTGCAAAGTGTAGTGTTGTTGCTCATGCTACTACTAGCATTGATATTGAGGTTGGAGAGGAGTTTTAGAAGTCCTTAGTTTTCGAGCCAAATGATTTTTATGTAGGTCCTGGTGATGATCCCATTTGTAGTAGTGGTGATGAGTTTTATTAGTGATCATGAAGGCAGCAAAATATTCAAATTTAAACAGACCCATTACACAAAATCCATGAAGAGAAAACTCTAAAAAAAATATTGTCTTGAAAATCTAGATTCTATAGCATTATTATAACTCCCTACTACTCTTCAAATAGATCCATGAAATGAAGAATATGGTAAAACAAATGGGGACCAATATTTTTTATGGGAAGGAAAACTATTCTTGTTTAAATTATTTCAAATGCAAAGACTTGATAGTTTTTAGTGAAGGAAATCTTTCTGAGCTTAGGGATTTCTCAGAACATTTTTTAGAGAGAGCACCATAATGTATGAATTTATATTATAATTTTATATATTATATGCATTGTATATGTCAATGTTCAAAGTGGAAGAAAAAACTTCAAATATTAGCAAAATATATCACTACAAATTTTTGCACTGTACAAAGGTTTGATCTAATATGCAGGCAACAGAGGCTTCATTGTATGACTTCAGTAATAGTATCACTTGAAACAATAGATTTTATGTTATGTTGAATAAAGAAGCTTTGATTTTGTAAATTCATCCAGTTAAGGCACAATTAGACTTGTTTGATTTTCCACCCATAACAAACTCAAATAGAGGAGCCTTAGAATAACTCCCATCAATCCACACAACATGATGATCACCTCCCTCCTTTGTATAGCTTAGACACAGAAGCTATAAGTTACAGGTAGAGAGAAGCGCCACCTCAGTATGCAGATTCATGAGATCTCAAGGAGACCCCTTACCTCCACCCATGAGACCCTTGCAATATTTTTTATGTCCAGGACTTTTTTACAATCACATAAGACACACTTCTTCCCACTGATCTAGGTCTCTGAAAAGAACATCCTATATGCACAATATCGGATCTTCCAATTTATCCAAAGTTCTCCATCAGGGGATTATTCACTTTAGCTTCAGATGGTAGGAGATATTCACCCACTGGTAATACATTTTTAGAGGACATCAATTTCTCCTAGTCCTCCCTAGTTAGTAGGTGATAGCTCCTCCAAAAATTGATTGCTTTCTTCAGGAAAGCTTCAATCAAGATATTTCTCCTGATTCTCAAGTTCTTCAGAGAGACCCTTTCTTCCTTGGGACTCTAAAATTTGTAACATTTTATATCTTAGATGAATAATTTGACCCTTTAGGTATTTGACCTCAGAAGTTAGATATGCCTTTTACAGGAGTTGCACTCATGCTCGCACTAAATATTTTTTATGATGTACCTTGCAGTCCATTGGACCTATTTGTGGTGATTTGCTTTTTGAAGCTCTATGTTCTATCCCTCCACTTGCAACTCTCTAGGGAGCTCAAGCAGAGGAAACATAGAGCTTGAGAAAAGGCTGGATTCCAACCTGAGCACTAGACTATTAATCACATCTTTACACTCCAGACCAGAATTGAGGAAGCCCAACATTTCTCTTGGAAAGTTTACTATTGTTTCATAGACTTTCAAAAAGGATTTTGACTTTATCCCCATAGATCCTTTATTCCACATACTGAGAGATATTTGCATACTCATAAATATTAGCTTCAGTCTTACTATTCTTCTTGTTTATAGTTTCAATGAATTATTGTATTAAAAATATATTTTGTTATAATTTACTTAGTCTCCAACATGTGGATGACAAGTAAAATATTATTTGAGAGAGAGCTTGAACTAGCTATTATCTAGTTGTTACAAAGTAAATCATAAAAGGCTACCCTCTCCTCTCTTTCAAGTTGTTTTTGAATTGTGAGATCACTCTATGCCATACTAGAACATTTATTTTGCAAACACCTTAAATACATTGTCTGGCTTGGAATTTTCTATTTTATCCTTTCTTGGTTTATGTTGTAAAGGGTTTTAATAAGATAATACACAGAAACACCCTTTACCAAAGGTTCAATTCTAGAATAACTTATCGTTTTGGTAAATATATTAAATTTTCACTCATTTGGGCTAATTATAAGTATACTCTTCAGTGAATTACAACCTCAATTATATCTTTTAGAGTTAAATTATGTAACCCTAACAACCAATGGGGACTAATGAATAACCCATTAATGGTGTATAATAAATGAAATTAATGACCACTAAGGGATCACTAAGTCAAAATTAACCACCATAACTCTAACCTAGGGAAACATTACAAGAAAGAATATGTTTTTAAAATAGAAAATAACACAAAACTATTACGAGTTACATTAAGGTTTTGTTATCACCCAAAATTGTGAGGCCTCAAATGTAATGTTTCAAAAGTGTGTGGGTTATTAATCCTTCTTTCTCTTGCTTCTGCTTGATTCATGCCCACTTAAGGAAGGGGTGGAGGGGATTATTTGGAAAATATTTTCAAGCATAGAAGAGGGGTTTCTGTCCTGTTTGAGACTACAATGAAAAACATGAAGGGAAGTGAGACCTTGTTCTCTATAATAGCAGATTTTGACTTTTAGGATCTATTGAATAAATTTAAAACTTAGAACAGAGATCGTACAATCAAATCTAGTGCCTCGTGAGGGGGTGAGGAGTTGAATAAAGAAGAAAAACGGTTAGAGGAATGTATTGAAACTAACTAGATAAGTTGAAAACCTAATTTCAACTGGAAAACAAGAAAAGCAATAGAGAAAACTGAGCCTTCACACACACTCATGAACATGAATCCACCACCAAAAGAGTTCAAGTCTTTAAAGTGATGAAAAGAATTGTAGAGCAGTGTCTAATCAATATAAGTTATACAGTTATACTATAATAAAGCTTGAAATCAGTTTTCTATATCAAAGTAAGCTATAAGCATAGCCAAAATATTCATATGAAACTACAGTGTGGGATCAGTCTCATGCAACAATAAACATAAAAAAAAAATGCCAAAGGCAGAATTATGAGAAAATATAGGAAGAAAGATGAAAAATGTTAAAGTTCCTTCCAATGATCAAACCTGTTATAGTATTTACAAGCACATTGTTCATTCAGATTTGGGATTAGCACCATTCTCAAGCTTAGAAGAGTATGAGTAACTCCCTAGAGTCAGCCCCACATGCTGCCATAACAACATTCTGCGATGAATGATTGTAACTCCTTATTGAGCACCTTTGTTACGTAATAACCTATGCATGTGCCATCCCTGGGATAATACATAGCCCTACAAACAAACTCACATCCCTTAGAATAGTTGGTTCAACTTCCAGTTTAATGCTCGTGAGGAATCTCATTAGACTTGTTTTATCTAACTCCCACTTGAGCACCCTCACACAAGTATTAAGTTCTTGATGTGACTGCCACTCAGCATGATATAAATACGCCCTCGCTCCACTGGAAATAACTCCTTTATTTCCATCAAAATAGGTTTGCAGATGGAAACACTCTTCTTTGTTGTCATAATAGTAATTGCAATCCCCAAAACAACTTTCGTAAATCCTAACTGCTATGCTCGCCTTCACCATGAATAGGATGTGTAATCATTGTCACATTTAATATCAATCTAGAGATTCTCTACAGGTGTCAACCTCATGTGTAAAAAAGAGCCTTCAACAGTCATAAAAGTCTCCTGAATAGATCTCGCTATGCCTACTTAACTTCCTTGAAAGTGTGCATTTTCTAGTTAAATGAATAACATAGTTTCACATCTCAGGTCTGTACATGAACTAATCACAAGGAAAACAAGGTATAAATATTTGGATGAATGGTAGTGTTATCACTATTTATACCCTCCATTGTCTATCCAGTATCGAGTTATCATTACAAGTGTAGGCAACATCACTGTATGCTATGTACCATAACTCCATCTTCGGGGATTACATATATATATGTACATATGACTATGACTTGAATAGAAGCTTTAATGACATTTCCTATCATGCCATCATTGTTGGGATTTTTCAATATTTTTCTCTTATTTATTTATCGTGTGGCACATATTGTTTATTTTTTGACTCTGACTCGCTTTCATTTCCAATCTGAGAAAAGGTAAGTAGAACCTATTTATATGATGAAGTTGATTTTCTAATTCACTGAAATTATAATGAAAAAGTTTTTGTTGTTTTTAAATAAAGTGTGTAACAGGAATTGTATAATCGTATCAAAGGAGTCAAATGTGAAAATATGTGCAGAGAAATCACCAGGAAGAATTCAAATTAGACCATGTTGCGTGAGAAGGAAGTTTCGCTGAAAAACATAGGATGATAAGCAGTTGTGCTAAGTCGCACTATGAACCTTGTAGGGTTTTGCTAACAAGTGAATTTATTGAAATTATTAAACATCATAATGTTTTTGTGATTATCAATATATGTATATGATATTTTTCATATGAATTGGTATGAATTGTGGACAGAGACACCGGAATAAAATATTCTTCCAGGTAGATTTCTTGCAATGAAGTAGGAAGAAAATCAAACTCCAGACTGTATTAGTAAGTAGAGTGAAAGCAGAGGAAGGTGCTGGTACTCTGAAGGAACTGCTGGAAGCCATGAGAAAATATGAAGGAGAAATATTTATCCTGAGTTGAGCAATCAACAACAAAGTTGTAACACCGAGGACAATGTTCAGTTTTAGGCGGGGGATATGTAATGTCCCTAAAATTGCTACTTTTTAAATAGGTAGTTTAAAGACTTTAAGGGTCAAAGTGGACCCCAAAGAACATATCGATGGTGGATTTATTTTATTAATTTAATAAAATAGATATTACTGTGCAATTACTAGATTATGATTAGAGACCTGGAAACCCAATCCATGAGGATGGATAAGGTCGGAAGACTTTCCGAGACTTCCAGAAAATCCTTGGAAGGAAGAAAGTAAGATACTAAAATTATATTTCGAGATAAATATCTAAATACTCCAATAAAGAGGAAAGTATTGGGAAGAAGATGTCGGGACAAATGGATGCCTTGCTTGTGAAGAACAGGGCATGGGATGAGTATGAACAGTGTAACTGAAACATGTGGGCCTGCATGTATGGGTTCTTGGGACATGCATAGCAGGATGATGGTACAGGCTGATGGTGAGCATTTGGTGTGATTGGATGAGATGTATTTGAAACAGTGTTTAATGACTGTATGTGATGGGACAGAGGAAGGGATGATGGGCTTTCTGGAGACCGCTCTAAGATAAACTGTGCATGTGATCAGATCTACAAGGATGCAGATTACTCATAGCACAGCAATTCTATCTATATCAGTTCCTGATTAGAATTCTACTATCATTCTTTGCCATTAAAATACAGCTTAGTGTGAATTAGGGCATTAAATGTAAGATAAATTAGTTACCCATTCTCAGTGTGGTTTTATTACAGCTGTCTCATTGTATGGATAACTATAGTTAATCTGAATGAAACTAGGCTATTATTTAAATGGAGAGGACCAACTCTAAGAATGTCTAAAACCCAGTAATGTGTCTAGATCTAAGGGTACGTACCTCATAGAAAACTGACATTTCTCTATGTCAGTTTGGTTAGAATTCTGCTATCAAATTGTTTAGCTGATTGAGAAACAAACTTAGTAATAGAAATTAAGATATTGATATGGAATAAGTAGTTACTTATAACTATAGATGTGTTTTATTGTATGGTTATAAATTTATGTATTAACTATAAAGAATTAATCTAGAACTGAAGCTAAGGTAGACATGCATATTTCTGAAATGTACATTGATACTGAAAGTAGAATTTTAAATTAGGTTGAAAAGAGAAGACACTCGCATCTTGTAAGTATGAGGAAATAAAGATACATAGCATAGTAAAATCAAATTGGATGTTGTAATGTTTACACATTAAAAAAAAAATTATCTCATGGACATAAAATGGACATAATATGAGAATGGACATATTTCAAATTTCCAGTTGCATGCGGATAATGGTACTATTGTTAGGATAATTTCGACAAAGCAACTTGACATAGAAATTGTAAAATTCTATTATTCAAGTCCTGTAGCTAAGCTCCATTTATAAAACAAATACTCTTATTTTAAATAGTTCCATTTAGGAT
Organism: Pinus albicaulis; assembly: GCA_034641835.2. Classification (NCBI taxonomy): domain Eukaryota; kingdom Viridiplantae; phylum Streptophyta; class Pinopsida; order Pinales; family Pinaceae; genus Pinus; species Pinus albicaulis. The sequence continues at coordinate 1,137,864,896 of CM076580.1, forward strand.
AAATACAGTGACACAGTTTATGCTATGTTAAATACAGAAATATACATCACAGTAAGGTAGTTGTTGTGGACTGTCATAGTCCTATGTAGAAATTTTAGATATTTATAAAACAAATTTCCTTGACTACTTTAATTAATGTATAAAAGAAATTAATTCTGGTTCATATAACTATACATGAAAAATAAAAGAAACTTTCCTGATTAAGTAATGGAGTAATTATATGATTTTAGTCCATATGTTACCAACCCATAATTATCCTGGGTATTAGCATAAAATACGAGAATCTAGTTTTTTTTTAAAATAGTGACACAGAGGACACTCTGTTTCGTATTAATAAACCATAAAGGCTATCCGAAAAGCTGATGAAAATTCTGCATAGTAGACCAACCTGTATAATCAGAGTTTTCATATTAAGAACCAGCAAAGAAAAAAATGAAGGTCAACCCTTTTCCAAAAAGAGATAGGGTAGTGGGGCCATACCTGTAAGGAAATATGACTGTGAGCTATGATATTGTATGACTAAAATAAGTCATATATGTATAGGAAACGGAGAACAAATTAAAGATAGATACGACAACTAGAAATTGAAATAATTGTTATTGAAATTATTGTTACAAAGTGTGGAAGGGAGTATTAAACTATCATTTAGACGGGAAATTGATGATTAACATTGGAATGAAATATCATTACACTAAGATACAAAATTCTGAGACACTGTTAAAAACATGGTACTATTAAATTCAAGTATGGTTTTAATGTTGTCTTGATCTTATGAAGATACCTATGCCCAATATAATCAATGGAATGATATTCATGGGGAACACTAGAGGTACCACCATTGTAGGCATGCGTTTGCACAAACACAGTCCAAGAGTAAGTGGGTACACGAGATATAAATATTACAAACCCAAAACTAGTATAAACTATGAATAATGACTATTAACGTAATAAGTATACCTTCAAATTCAGATTATATGTATAAATAAATTATATTAATTATGTGTGTGGATTGAGATTAGTTATCATTATTCCTGAAATGAAAATAAGATCACGAAGGAATCGAATGCCATACATCTAATCCTAGCCATTGAGAATAACGAAGTATTATCTAACTATTAAAACCTTAAATCTTAATGATTAACCAATTGAATTGTAGAGGAATCAAAGAGTAAAGGATATGAACAAAAAGTTCCTACTAAAAAAAAAATAACACACAATATAGATCCTTCCATACATAAGTATTCCAACCAGGTTTTAAGCATCGACGGAAAACAAGAAATAGAAAATATAAATAAACCAAGGTCAAATTAAAGTCATATGTAATTCAGAATAAAATCCATGGAGTAAGTGGAAGAACTATTTGTAAATGGACGAAGTCAGACGTTGCACACTCCATGCCTTTTCTTTCTCGACATCCTCCAATTGATGCAGTTAAATTGGAACAATGGAAAATTACAGAACTAGTAGCCTACGTTCGGATAGGAGACCGAAATGCAAATGATACTACACCAAAATTCAAGATTATATATATGTCAAATAAAATCCTAAACCGTCATTCAATCTAGACCCTCCACGCATCAGAGGATGGTAGCCAACCCTCAGATCGACGAGTTGGGAACGAAGTAATGAGAGCCAGGTGATTCAGTACATGTTATAAATCCCGAGTAAGACAATAAAATCCTTGAATTAACAAATGGGGTACAATTCACATAGGCCAATACTTCATTATTTATTTCACTCCAACTTAAAGCTAGGGATGTATATCTGCCTCGTATCCGAGTGATACAATTAAGATGACTGGAAGAAAAGGGATGGGAATATTGAAACATGACATGGAAAGTAAATCATAAATGCTAACAACCTCCTTTATATCTAGAATCACTCATACCTAAAGAAAAACCTAGCACTGAACATTAGGGTAGTCATTTACCTAAGTTGCTAGGGAAATTATTCATAAATGCGATGAGAATTTATAGTTTAGTTGGTGTTAATTAAGTCATAAATCAAAAAGGTCAATTACATGAACCATGAGGTTTAGTGGTAAATGACCAATATAAGTATAGTGGGTAATAAAAAACTATAATAACAAGGAATACGTTTAGAATATCAACAATGAAATGGATTCTGTTGAGTTAAGATTTATTAAAAAATAGAATATATTTTTACATATATATATAAGATGAATGTTAGAAATATTACTTAGTGGAATTTTGCGAATAAAATAATGAATTTTAAAAGAGGAGAGACTCCATACAAGCAAGTATGCAACATTGATATAGTTAAACAATTAAATATAAAAATATAGTATAAAAAACGTGGAAGTAATAGTGTTTTTCAAAGGGGATTATTTATGTACAGGAATTAAATATGTTCCATGGTTATATGGTTATAAAAACCGTGTAAATGAGATTAAAGAAATAGTACATATGTGAAAAGGATATATGTGTTATTACCTTTACGAATATAATATCAAGGGTTATAGATATATGTAACTATTCTGTCATAAGTGGAATAAGGGTAGGTCTATATTATGGTTAAGTTTTTATATTAAACAAAGACCATGGTGGTAGGTTAGATGTTAAAAGATTCACTCCAAATATAATGTCCAAGTGTGACAATAGTATTGGTTAACATTACCACGATTGTATTCCAATCATATATATAAATATATATATAGGAGTGATGAAGGGTATATATATTATGGTTATTGATAGCATATTTCCTAAAGATATATTAATACATATACATATAGGAAATAATATAGATTAATTAAGCAAGGAAGTGGTAACCCTAAGAATGAGTTATAAACACTATGAAGATATTAACACAATATGCATAGATGAGTAAAGGTTATAAGGGGAATGTAAATACAAATTCTTAAATACAAATGGGATGTGGCACAAAATATCTTTCTAATTCTATTATTATACCTTTATGAGGTCAAAAATGTAAAAATAATAATTATAGTCACACAAATAAATTAAACATATGTAGGATGGTTAAATAGAGAAAGTCTAATGGTTAAAGTGGAAGTCTTATGTATATCAAATTATGTTATAAGTTGTGTGAATGTAAAGATTTTTATACATGATAATGAATTAATCCAAATACGTTTATACCTCTATCTCCATAGTATTAAGGGAAAGAAAAAAATAGGAGCACATCATCAATAAAAAGTTTGAGGTTGCAATAATATGCAGTTGCAAACCTTATAACTGTTTTATATGCAGGTATAGAAATAAAGTGAGACCATTGAATCATATTAATTCAATGGTGTAGGAGAATTATTAAAGTTAAATTATTAAGTCAAAGAGGGTTTTATTTAATGAAATTAGGTATGTGGAATTAACATAGTTAAAAAGATACATATTAAAATATAGAATGGAATATATTAATTTAAATATTATTCCAAATTGGATAGTTTGGGTGTAACAATCCATGATTAATTAGCTATATAAAAATTAACCATTGTAATAAGAGAGATTAAGGGTATGGTGGGAAGTGTTTCCCAAAAACCCTATTTCCATAAATGGAAAAAGATGGGGTATGTTTAGAATACCAGATCCATATAAACTAAGGGGAAAGAAGCTCGTCTTAGAGGAAAATTGTAGCTGAAAGTTGAATATGTTCTCATCAGTAAATAGACATAGTGAAGTAAATAAAGTTGTGAGCAACAGAAATACGTTGGAATGTGACGAATCGTAGCACAATTATAGTAATAAGCTAAATATATTACTATAATTAGGAAAAAAATTGGCGAAATGAGGGGTGTTACAAATGGTATTAGAGCCCATGTTAAAACACTGGGAGAAAAAGTGTGTTAACACCAAACCAAAGAAAAAATAATTTTTTTGCTATAAATTTTGTTAAATTTAATTTTCACTAATGTTTAAATTCATGAACAGTGAAACGATGCTGAACCATACAGCTGCGAACCATGAGAAAAAGAGACGAGATATATGTAGATCTGGGTGTGGAGGAAACCCAACAGATCCAAATACTTCATTGATGGCTATGATGCATTAAAAAAAAAAATTAATTAATTAGACCCTCCTCCTATGATGGTAAAGGGAGGGTTATCCTACAGTTGGTTTCGAAAGAAGGTGTAAAATGAAAAGAATGAGAAAGGATGAAAACAAGTGACAATGGATCACGTATGATTTCAAACTAGTAGATAAATTATAAGGAGGGTGATGAAGAATATTGCCTCCTGCAATTCATAAAATCAGTAATACTGAAATCTAATAATGGAAAAATATAGTAACTATGATTAACAAGAAAAATAGGGATGAGAGGTGGAGAGTGGAATAACCACAAATCGATAAGAAAATCCCCCCAAAGTTCCAAGAATGGAATAATGAAACATAAATTTATACATAAATCCACATTGTAGACATGCTATCAGTAGGCGTATGAATTTTGTGGTAGGATAAAAGAGGCTAGAGAAATTTTTTTTTTTTTTTTTTTAGATAGGAAACATAAACAACATGTTCTATATCGATTTATGAACCTAGTTGTGGTTTCGAAAAAGACAGGAAGATTCCAGCAAGCTAGAATTTTGTACAGAATTGGCATATCATATTTTCAAAATTGTGGAAAGATAACCAAGTATAACGAACCTTATTTAGAGTTCAATGTTTTCCATTATCCATTTCTATGAGGGAGAAATAGAAATAAATTGGGTAGGATAACAATAAGGACATACCAAATTGTTGAAAGAAAACATTTTATTGAAATTGTAGTACTCGAAAACTAGTGAAATTGCAAAAGTCAGCTAGAAAAGTGCTGAAAATTGTGTTATGTGGAATGAAGATAACAAACTGAAAAATAAACTGGTAGAAAAGTTTCCAGATTAAAACCATGTGGTGAGAGTTAAAACTAAAACAATAACAAGTACTGAATAGAAACTATGTAAGTCAAGCAGATCCCTGCTGGGAGTACCGGTCATGTTGGTCAAAATGAAAGATGGAACGTCCAAAGTAAATATAGATTTCTGAAAGAAAAAAAGATACAAAACTTATGAATTTGGAATCATACAAGAGTATTTCGGTAAAATTCGAGAGGAAAAAATAGACATAAGTAGAATAATACTGAGCTAGTATTAAGGTTTCTGCTGAAATGTATGCTTCAAGAAAATGAGAAGGGGTTGATTCAGAGCATTTAAAATTGAAGTGGAAATTCTTCACAAATAAGGAACAGGTTAAGAAAACTAGTTTTTTGCATTTCGTTAATAAGTTTGAAAGAAACTAAACAAGATGTGGAGATGTTTTGAAAAGAGGAATGTCCATAAAATTTTGAATAATATTCAAGTAATCAAAAGTGTTGGCTATGAATATCTGAGACAAGTAGAATGAAGGAAAAAATAAAGTAGGAAAATGCTCCGACTAAAACTGAAAAATACCAAAGTATTAATAGATATTTCTAATCAGAAAGAACTGATAATTGCAAAACTAGAGAGTACATCAATAATGCTACCTTAGTATAGCATAAATGGTAGAAAATTACGGTAATATGTCCTTAGTTCGGACCTAATGATGACTCAAGTTAAATTCAAGTTTTAAAAACATGACATATTTGAACTGATAGGAGGAAAGAGTAATGAAAAACCTTGTGTAAAATGTTGCTAAGAGATAATGAAACCTAGTTATCGGACAATAAATTTGGATCCTATGCCTATTTAAAAATATAAATAGTAAGTGGATTGAGTAAAGAAAAAAAAAGTTTGACCTAGCAATGGGTTGATTTAGAAACTGATGTTAATAAAAGTTGGTCAATGTGTACAAGAACAAAACTGTAAACTAATATGAAATTCCAAGATGTAAGGTAATAACTGATATATGATGAGGAGAAATTCAAGTGGAAAGTGGAAATTGAGTTATAGAACTTATTATTGACCATGGGTATTACCATCTAAATTGAATGATAAAATCAATTAATTCGAAGGCACATAAAGTACATGCATGAACTGAGAAATGATAAGTAGAACCTATTCATATGATGAAGTTGATTTTCTAATTCACAAAAATTATTATGAAAAAGTTGTTGTTTTTAAGTAAAGTGTGTAACAGGAATTGTATAACCCAATCAAAGGAGTCAAAGGTGAAAAGATGTGTAGAGAAATCACCAGAAGAAGTCAAATTAGACCATGTTGCGTGAGAAGGAAGTCTTGCCAAAAACCATAAGATGATAAGCAGTTGTGCTAAGTCGCACTATACTACTATGAACCTTGTAGGGTTTTTCTAACAAGTGAATTTATTGAAATTATTAAACATCATAATGTTGTTGTGATTATGAATAGATGTATATGATATTACTCATATGAATTGGTATGAATTGTGGACAAAGACACTGGAATAAAAGATTCTTCTAGATAGATTTCTTGCAATGAAGTAGGACGAAAATCAAACTCCGGACTATATCAGTAAATAGAGTGAAAGCAGAGGAAGGTGCTGGTACTCTGAAGAATCTGCTGGAAGCGATGAGAAAATATGAAGGAGAAATCTTCATCCTAATTTGAGCAATCAATATCAAAGTTGTAACACCGAGAACGGTGTTCAGTTTTAAGGGGGGAATATGTAATGTCCCTAAAATTGCTACTTTTTAAATAGGCAGTTTAAAGAATTTAAGGGTCAAAGTGGACCCCAAAGAACATATTGATGATGGATATATTTTATTAAATTAATAAAATATAAATTAATGTGCAATGACTAGATTATGATTAGAGATCTGGAATCCCAATCGCCGAGGATGGATAAGGTCATAAGACTTTCCAAGACTTCCAGAAAATCCATGGAAGGAATAAAGTAAGATACTAAAATTAGATTTTGAGATAAATATATAAATACCCCAATAAAGAGGAAAGTATTGGAAAGAGGTGAAATAAAGGTGGAAAGCAGAAAAGCTAGATTTAAAAGTACCTTTGTGGAAGAAAGAAAGGGAAAGACTAAGAAAACAGGAATATAACATCCCGAATTAACTAGACACAGTTAATGAAAACAGGTTGGGGAAATCTAGCTTATATAATTAGATTCCAGATAGACAAGAGGTCGTCTATCACTGGAGAAAAAGGTCTCTGCTCGGGGGTGAGTTGTGGAGAAAGAGCTCTAAGGTTGGGAGGAAACTAGTCAAACTTAAGTGGTATGCACATTCAATTGGAATTGGTTTCTACTTAAATTTTCATACTATAATGAACTATTAATATTCATAAAGTAGCCATGTTAACGTGAATTATTGAGTTTAATTCTATGTATAGAAATTTGAAAATTTATTGTTTATAGTTATATTGCGTTGGTCTGTACATTTAACAGAACTCACTATAGCAATAATAGTGAAAGTTGGATGGTTGTACAGACACACTCTGGAGAGGACCAACTCTAAGAATGTCTAAAACCCAGTAATGGGTCTAGATCTAAGGGTAGGTACATCATAGAAAACTGACATTTCTCTAAGTTAGTTTGGTTAGAATTCTACTATCAAATTGTTTAGCTCATTGAGAAACAAACTTAGTAATAGAAATTAAGATACTGAAATGGAATAAGTAGTTACTTATAACTATAGATGTGTTTTATCGTATGGTTATACATTTTTGTATTAACTATAAAGAAGTAGTTCAGAACTGAAGCTGAGGTAGACATGCATATTTTTGAAATATACATTGATTCTGAAAGTAGAATTTTAAAGTAGGTGAAAAGAGAAGACAATCTCATTTTGTAAGTACACAGAAATATAGATAAATAGCATAGTAAAATCAAATTGGATGTTGTAATTTTTAAAAATTAAAAAAAATCTTATCTGAGAAGGATTAGATGAGAATGTAAATATTCCAAATTTCCAGTTGCATGTGGAGAATGGTACTATCGTTAGGATAATTTCGATAAAGCAACCGAACATAGAAATTGTAAAATACTATTATGAAAGTCCAGTAGCTAAGTTCCATTTAGAACATAAATACTCTTATTTTAAATAGTTCCATTCAGGATAAATACAATGACATAGTTTATGTTATGTTAAATATAGAAATATACATCGTAGTAAGGTAGCTACTATGGACTGTCATAGTTCTATGCAGAAATTTTAGATATTTATAAAACAACTTTCCATGACTACTGAAATTAATGTATAAAATAAATTAATTCTAGTTCATATAACTATACGTGAAAAAGAAAAGAAACTTTCCCTATTAAGTAATGGAATAATTATATGTTTTCAGTCCATAGGTTATAATCCCATAATTTTCCTGGGTATTAGCATAAAATACAATAATCTAGTTAAAGAAAAAAAATAGTGACAAAAAGGACACTCTGTTTCGCCGTAAGAGACCATAAAGGCTATCCAAAAAGCTTATTCAAATTTTTCATAGTAGACCAACCTGTATAATCAGAGTTTTCATATTTAGAACAGCAAGGAGAAAAATGAAGGTCGACCTTTTTCCAAAAAGAGATAGGGCAGTGGGGCCATACTTGCAAGGAAATATGAATGTGAGCTATCATATTGTATGACTAAAATAAATCGTATGAATCAAATGGGAAACTTTTAAATGAAAGGAAACGAAACTTAAAATACCTCAGTAAGTTACAACTACAAGTCATATCTATATAGGAAATGGAGACCGAATTAAAGACATATACAACAACTAGAAATTGAAATAATTGTTATTGAAATTATGGTTGCAAAGTCTGGAAGGGAGTATTAAACCATGATTTAGATGGGAAGTTGATGATTAATGTGGGAATGAAATATTATTACAGTAAGAAACAAAATTCTGAGACACTGTTAAAAACAAGGTACTATTAAATTCAAGTATGGTTTTAATGTTGTCTGGATCTTATAAAGATACCTATGTCGAGTATAATCAATGGAACGATCTGCATGGGGGATGCTGGAGGTACCACCATTGTAGGCCTGCGTTTTGACATATGCATTCCAAGAGTAATTGGGTACACGAGATTTAAATATTACAAATCTAAAACTAGTATACACTATGAATAAAGAGTATTAACCCAATAAGTATACTTTCAACTTCAGAGTATATGTATAAATAAATTATATTAATTATGTGTGTGGATTGATATTAGTTCTCACTGTTCCTAAAATGAAAAGAGGATCACGAAGGAATCGAATGCCATGCATCTAATCCTAGCCATTCAGAATAATGAAGTATTCTCTAACTATTAAAAAATTAAATCTTAATTATTAACCAATTGAGTTGCAAAGGAATCAAAGAGAAAAGGATTTGAACGAAAAGTTCCTACTCAAAAAAATAACACACAATATCGATTATTCCAGACATAAGGATTCCAACCCAATTTTAAGTGTCGACAAGAAACAAGAAATAGAAAATATAAATCAACTAAGGTCAAATGAAATTCATATCTAATTCTGAATCAACTGCACGGATTAAGTGGAAGCACAAATTGTAAATGGATTAAGGGAGTCGTTGCATACTGCATGCCTTTTCATTCTCAGCATCCTCCAATTGACGCAGCTAAATTGGAACAGTGGAAAATTACAGAACTGGTAGCCTACATTCTGATATGAGACCAAAATGCAAATGATAAAACACCAAAATTCAAGATTATATATATGTCAAATAAAACCCTAAATCGTTAGTCAATCCAGACCCTCCACATGTCGGAGGATGGTAGCAAACCCTCAGATCGACGAGTTGGGAATGAAGTAATGAGAGGCAGGTGATTTGGTACATGTCATAAATCCTGAGTAAGACAATCAAATCCTCAAATTAACAAACATGCTAAAATTCACATGGGAATGTACTTCATTATTTATTTCACTCCATCTTGAAAATGTGGACATATATGTGCCTCGTATCCTAGTGATACGATTAGGGTGTCTAGGAGTAAAGAGGTGGGAATATCAAAACATGACGTGCAAAGTAAATCATAAATGTTGACAGTCTCCATTATGTCTAGAATCACTCATACCTAAAGAAAAACCTAGCATTGAACATTAGGGTAGTCATTTACATAAGTTTCTACGACAATTGTTCATAAATGCGATGAGAATTCATAGTTTAGTTAGCGTTAATTAAGTCATAAATAAAAAAGGTGAATTACATGAACCATGAGGTTAAGTAGTAGTTGACAAATATAAGTATAGTGGGTAATAAAAAAATATAATCACAAGGAATACGTTTAGAATATCAACAATGAAATGGATTCTGTTGCATTAAGGTTTATTAAGAAACAGAATATCGTTTCACATATATATAAGACGAATGTTATAAAATAGTACTTAGTGGAATTTTGCGAAAAAATAATGAAGCTTAAAAGAGGAGAGAATCCATATAGGCAGGTATGCAACATTAATATAGTTAAACAATTAAATATAAAAATATAGTATCGAAAACATGGAAGTAATATTGTTTTTCAAAAGGGATTATTTATGTATGGGAATTAAAGATATTCCATGGTTATATGGTTAGAAAAATCATGTAAATGAGATTAAATAAATAGTACTTATGTGGAAAGCATATATGTGTTATTACCTTAACGAATATCATATCAAGGGTTACACTTATAGATATATGTAACTATTCTGTCATAAGTGGAATAAGGGTAGGTCTATATTATCATTAAGTTTTTATATTAAACAAATACCATGGTGGTAGGTGCGGACAGAGGCGATCCCTACTAGCCCAGCAGGGGTCTAGCAACAATCACGAAATGTTACGACGCAAGTTGCTAGTTACGAATGAAAAGACCAAAGATGGAGGCCTACCTAGAATCCAATGCTACGATCTGAAGAAGAGAGCGTTCCCGTTCCTCAGCCACGGCAGATCACGATCCTCCACGATCTCCGCAGATGGACACCTGCACATGCAAGAAACAAATAGATACAAGAATAAAATCCAGCATACGCAACTAAATATCAGTCAGAAAGGATACTACTCATATTAACATAATCGAAAACAGAGTGGAACCATAATCGTAATCATTCATTAAATAACAATCGAAAGAGATTACAACCAATGTTCTGACGTCGTGGTCTCCTTCGGATGGGTCTCTAGTCGTTCACGTCTAGCAAAGCTCACCAGGGAAAGGGAAAACCTCTCCAGAGTCTCTCGACGATAGTCTCCTTACTTGAGTCGGCCTTGAGGGAAGAAAGAGGGCTCTTACATCACAAGGCTCTTGGGAATTTGGAGATTCAAATCTTAGGCACTTCAAGACTAGCTTGCCATGGAATTGAGCAGGCTTTTATAGATGGGGAAGGAGGGAGTTGGGATCCCTATTATTGTGGGATTGGCCCTATCAACAAGGAAGGTTCCATGGGAGGTGGTAAACCACTTCCCTTCCATAGAACTCCCGCAGCCAAACCTCCCAACTCAAGATAGGCAATGGTTTCTGAGTTTGTTGAAACACAACTTCTGCCATCTTAATTTAAAAAAACACTCCTTAAATTGGCTGGCGCGACTACTGCTCTGAGACAGAGTGCCAGTTGGCGCGGCCTCTTTGTAGGATTTTTCTCATTGGCGCGAGTGATGAACTGTCTGCCTGTGCCAATGCAAAAGGAGATGTTTTCATGATTTTTTGCAAGGAGATGTCTTTAGGGAATTTAAAGCTCATGCTTAGAGGAATGCATTGATGATGATTTCAAGGCATGACAATGTTCACAGGTCACAAAATGGGTCCTCCATTGTGCGGGACGGGGAATGGTAGGGACAGTGACAAATTACTATGTAACAGTAGGTTAGACGTCAAAATATTCACTCCAAATATAATTTCAAAGTGTGAAAATAGCATTTGTTAACATTACCAGGATTGTATTCCAATCATATATATATAGAAGTGATGAAGGGTATATATAGTATGGTTATTGATAGCCTATTTCCTAAAGATATAATAATTCATATACGTATAGGAAATAATTTAGATTAATTAAGCAAGGAAGTGGTAAGCCTAAGAAGGAGTTATAAACACTATGAAGATATTAACACAATATGCATAGATGAGTAAAGGTTATAAGGGTAATGTAGATACAAATGCTTAAATACAAATGGGATGTGGCATAAATATATGCTTAATGCTATTATTATACCTTTATGAGGAAAAAAATTGTAAAAATAATAATTATAGTCACACAAATAAATTAAACATATGAAGGATGGTTAAATGGAGAAAGTCTAATGGTTAAAGCATAAGTGTTATGTATAACAAATTATGTTATAGGTTGTGTGAATGTAAAGATTTATATACATGATAATGAATTAAGGTAAATATGTTTAGACGTCTATCTCCATACTGTTAAGGGAAAGAAACAAATAGGAGGAGATCAACAATAAAAGGTTTTAGGTTGCAATAATATGCAGTTTCAAACCTTACAATCGTTTTATATGCAGGTATAAAAACAAAGAGAGACCATTGAATTATATTCAATGGTGTAAGAGAATTATTAAAGTTAAATTATTATGTCGAAGAGGGTTTGATTTAATGAAATTATGTATGTGGAAGTAACATAGTTAAAAAGATACATATTAAAATATAGAATGGAATATATTAATTTAAATATTATTCCAAATTGGATAGTTTGGGTGTAACAATCATGAGTAATCAGCTATATAAAAATTAACCATTGTAATAGGAGAGATTAAGGGTAAGGTGGAAAGAGTTGCCGAGAAACCTTATTTCCATAAATGGAAAAATATGGGGTATGTTTAGAATACTAGATCCATATAAACTAAGGGGAAAGAATCTTGTCTTAGAAGACAGTTGTAGCTGAAAGTTGAATATGTTCTCATTGGTAAATAAACATAGTGAAGTAAATAAAGTTGTGAGCAACAGAAAGACGTCGGAGTGCGACAAATAGTAGTGTAATTATATTAATAAGTAGATATATTACTATAATTAAAAAAAATGGCGAAATGAGAGGTGTTGCACATATGTACACAACACTGCATATACAACATACACACAACACCACATGGACACAAAAACACCTATCCAACATGCACACAATATGATATGTACACAACACTGCATATCCAAAATGTACACAACACCCTCTATACCTAGCATTACATAGGCAATAAACTCACAACACCATACATACAACAAGCATAGAACACCATATGCACACAATACTATCTACGTTACATCTACACATCACAATAGGTACAATCACTAAATATACAACATGCACAACATATACATGACAATAGTACTTCACATCCATAGACCACACATTGAGCCCACAAGAAAAATTTCTTCTAGTGTCTTTCCAATATCCATGCTTATCCTATCATACCACAGATCACACTACTCTCACTTCTCAGATGTGCCCCTCAACATTAATTTTCCATTACATAACATAGGAATAGTACAAGAACATAACATTAAATCATATCCACATGATACTGACGTCATAGATCAGTCAAGGCTACTATGCCACTTGATTCCACATAACCAGGAACCTCTTCACTTGATTCACATGCACAAGAAATCATTCCTCCATAAGAATAATCCTTGAAAACCCTTTCATACTATGACATAGATGCATACTTCCATATATATATATATATATATAATTACCATAAATAAGTCATGACCATGTCATAAAATGACATACATACACACATATATACATGTAAAAAATAATCATCCATGACAACCCCATCAGACATGGCATACATGCATACATACATCTATACATATATAAACATTAACATAATCACGATCACAACAAAATTGCTAGATATCATAAGGTCTAGGTTAAGAAAACTTTATTTATTCGTACACACCATGAACAACATTGAGAAAAATAGTTCACAACATAGCTAAGGAATATGACATCTAAAATCAATTTACTTTACCTTTCTGGTTACCTCTCTTATGTATGTATTGTCATTGTCCATGTACCATAATGGACCTAACTAGTCCAACCGATTGTCATATTCTTACCTTATCCTATTCTTACTCAAGCACTGAGCTTGATTCAGGCCTTACACTACTTTTTGGGTACCATAAAACACTCCCAGAGCTCCATTAAATTTCCTCTTTAAAAAAAAATTCATAGGACTCTCAAAACATGTAAGGAAAGAACAAGAGGAAGCAAGAATAATACCATGAAAAACCAAAAGCAATATGAAACCACAAAAAAGTGGCATGGCCATGTAGTAGATGCAATTAAGGCTGAAAATAAAATTCAACCAAATCCCATGACAGAGCATAATAGAGAGTGTGTAGTGGATGAGCACGCAATGTGGGTAGGGTCAGCAAACAACTCATATCTTTCAGCTTAGGTGAACCAAAGTGCATGTAGGGTTAGCATGTAATGACTAACTATATATTTCAATGGACAACGTGGAAACCAGTCATATTATAGTGCGTTGCGTGCATAGGGGTGAGCTGATCTCACACTATGTGCAGACTAGATCAATCGGTGACTCGAGACATGCAGAAGTATAGGAAGTAACCAAAGTCATTCAGAAAGAGTTGGAAGCGACCTGAATCATGCAAAAAAATGAAAGAGTGACCAAGCTTGGGAAAAGTTGGTCCTCCATTTTAAAATTCATAAAATTATTCTGAAAAGTGTAATGAAATACTTATATTGATAAATATTGTTGTTGGTTTATTTATAGTTTCATTATGTATTGTTGTGTTATGTTTTCTGCACATAACTAATAATGGAATAATTTAGGTATATGTGTAGGCATAGTCCAGAAGATGACAAAAAATATAATTATGGGAGTCTAGTCAATGTCGCACGATACACTAAGCGGTGGAATTAACCTCGGGGAAAGACATTTATGTATGTATCTCCCCCGTCCATGTACCATAATGGGCCTAGCTAGTACAACTGATTTTCATCTTATTACCTTATCCTATGCTTACTCATGCACTAAGCTTCATTTGCACCTTACACTGATTTTTGGGTACCACATATCTCTCCCCGAGCTCTGTTAACTTTCCTCTTTCCAAAAAAATTCCGAAGACTCTCAAAACATGAAGGGAAAGAACAAGATAAAGCAATAATAATACAATGAAAAACCAAAAGCAATATGACTCCATAACAAAGTGGCATGGCCATGCACTAGACGCAATTAAGGCCGAAAATCAAGCACAAATAATTCCAAGATACCAAAAGCATTATACTAGGAACAAACACCATTATTCAATCCCAATGGGTCCCCAGTGCTTTTGAAGGAAAACTCAACCTGATCCTTCTTCAACATTTCATGGTAGTCTCTTTTGCAATGAAATCCCTAGATGCTGCTGCTATAACCACATAACTCTCAATGCATAAAATAATATACTAGTTATATTACCTTGTTGTTCCAAGAATACTAACATGTCATTGAACACAAATGTCATCCATATGTAACAAACATCAATGAAACATATTTATTTATTTTAAATCAACCTTTAACAAGGCTAACAACCATCTAGTAATCCATAATCAACTCAAATTCATCGGTCATAATACATAATACAACAACTATATCCCAATTACACTCAAGTACATATCATTTGTCTCAACGCATACATGTTAATAAAACCATCTTAAAACAAGATCATTTCTTCATGAAATCTTACAGACACAAATTCTCATATCATTCAGTTAATCAAACATTCACACAACTTGCAAACATACCGCTAAATAGATCAACTAGATGACATAATAAAATACTCAAAATAGTTAAGAACGCCATATATGACATAGGAAAACTCATACCTAAATGTATCTCAGGGGAGGCAATAATGTCTACACAATCAATCTAAACTAGCATGACATAACTTCAAAACATATCAACTCAATCATAAATAAGGTCATGATATATAGAACAGTTTTTAGCCAAAAAGTTCACATCATAACCTCATAATTGGCATTCATGCATAACAATCACATCTACACAATCAGTCTATATTAGTACAACACACTATCATAATTTGACCAACTCATGCATGGACGTCATAACCCTAACCAACTGCATAGTCCAATCCAAATTTAGCATGATAGATATCAAAATAATATATTAATGCTATAATACTAATCATTAAGTTAAATAGCATATAACAACAATAAGTCAACATATATCATTCTCATGAACAACATATAGCATAATAATCAAGTTAATACCATGCTTGACTAGAAAACTAATGTACATATGATCAAACTAGTCAACTAACGTCTATCATAACATCCATAGAATGAGAGGTATACACTTAAACATAATGGATATGACTATATTTATGTACCAACATTTATCATACATGTAACCATAATAACAATAGAATGAAAAACATATAATTAACCCTAAATCTTACCACAACCATGAATCACATACCTTCATGCCAAGCATACCAACATGTACGATGGTTGGCTCTTACACCAAAGTCCATTTTTCAACTTCACTTTAATGATTTGTGTCTCCTACTCTATCTCAGGCAACACATTAGCATCATAAAATAGCAACAGGAAAGTTCTAAGGTAGATAAGCTATCATCATTCATATACTTGGGAAACAATTGTTGGTGGTATGTAGTGACGTGTGTGACAGAGCCATCTCCCTTTTTTCCCTTAAACTTTAGAATGTTTCCAGGTATTTTGTATGGTGTTGAAGTAAAAACCAAGTTATGGATGATCGGGTCATTTTGCAACTTGTACAGATTTGGGATGTCAAGAGTGCCCAAAAATGGAAAATGCATAGGTGGTCCTGAATGTTACCAAGGAAGAGCAACATGAATAGATGGACCAGAAGGTTTTCCCATCAACTAGTTTCCAATTGGGTACATAGGTTGAAATGGACAATAATTTCCTTCAGTTGGAGGTGGGGTCATATAAAGTGATGGGTCATAAGTCACACTTCTACTTTGAGGGAGATTGTCAGAATTTTTTTTCGCCTCATATAGAAGGCTTGGCCAATAGGTGTAGAGGGTTGAGTTGGGATGTGTTAATGAGATGCATTGGGTCCACGAAATGGAACACCACTGGCCACATGAGACAAATAAGGTACGAGATATCCAACAATAGGATAATAATTGATAGGAAAAGAATCAATAAAGTATGTACCTTGCTATACCATAGATCGTGTCTGTGGAAAATTTCCCCCAATGGGTGGATAAGTATTAGAAACATTTTAGTGGTGGCGAAGTTGAACCAAGAAATGGATTCCAACCAAATAGGTTGTTCAAGGTCATGATACTAGGCACACGTGGAGTCAACATGACAGGGGCATGTGTAGTGGAGGAAACATAATGTTGAACACAACCCCACGTGCATGTATTTGAGGTTCCTAGATGAACCATATGTTGTAAAGTAGGATAACCCACAATAGGTGGGAACTATATATAGGTGGTTTTAATGGTGGTGGAGAAAAGGTGTCCATAAAATTCCATGACTCACTAGCAGTCATTGGGATATACAAATGGGAAAGTAACAAAGAAATTGTAGGTAAGGGTGGTACATTAAGACAAGCACAAGAAGATTTCTAAGTGGAGCATTATAAGGAGGTACTAAACATTTAGTATAAGGCTCGTCATGAAAAATAGAATTTCGGTTAGTATGTTGTGATTTAGGGCTCAAAGCTGAAGACTAACTCCCACGAGCTATGGGGGAGTCTTATTGATTTGTATATTCCTCCATGGAAATAAGAGGAATTTCTCATAGACGTTGAGAGTGATGACAATGTTTGATTGTAGCCACATTAAATGATATAGATTTTACAAAAAAATATTAAGTGATGTTCTTATATTTTATCAATAATAAATAACACACACCTAAGAAAGGAAAAACTCTATGAAATCATAAACTTATCAAAAATTTGTTTGATAATCACAACTAGCTCGAGATGAGAGCCAGTCTAAACAGCCTATAAGATAAATATATCCAAAACAATATAGTTATGATTAATTTAAATCTTTGCACCAAAACTCAGTAAGAAGGGTGCAATAACTCTCGTGAAAAAAATACCCTCGAAAAAAATCAAACACGGATTATGTTCCTTTGTTTAGGTAATAGTGAAACCCACTCAAGTCACCTTTTATTCATCACTAATATTATGGACACTAATGTTTTATGGCATAACTGTTAGAATTTATCGAAGAAATAATAAATTTACCGAGAGGAATTTACCGAGAGGAGCAAAAAACCATAAAATAGCTAGCAACAAATCATAAACATAAACAAAGATGTTTATCTGGGAAAAAACCCAAATCTGGGGCAAAACCCAACCAATGAAATTCCATTAAGAATTGGCCAAAACCCTGGCCAATCCGGCCAAGTGAGCCTTCACCGCTCACCTCTAGGGCTACATTACAATGAAGTATTCCCAACCTTTTATAGGCTCCATTACATGCAATACCATGGGCTGAAAACCATGGGTGCACAATACCATATGCCCCAAAACCACTACTATTTACCGTAGTCAACATTGACTCTATCCCGAGTCAAGTTTACCTAACAAATAACCCATCTACGAGATTACATGGGTCACTAGCCTCTGTAACCGCCAGTCCTCTAGGAGTTCTCTTCAGATACATGGTTCATCAATTAATTAATCCAAGTGCACACCAGATTACATGGGTCACCAGCCTCTACAACCGCTAGTCCTCTAGAAGTTCTCTTCAAATACATGGTTCATCAATTAATTAATCCAAGTGCACATATCCTCTCTCATTTTGATAGAATTTTCTCTCCTAACGCAGCGAAATTCAATGGCTTCGAAACCATTTGTTAGAATTTACCGGAGAAATAATAAATTTACCGAGAGGAACAAAAAACCATAAAATAGCTAGCAACAAATCATAAACATAAACAAATATGTTTATCCAGGAAAACCCCCAAATTTGGGGCAAAACCCAACCAATGAAATTTCATTAAGCATTGGCCAAAACCCTGGCCAATCCGACCAAGTGAGCCTTCACCGCTCACCTCCAAGGCCACATTACAATGAAGTATTCCTAGCCTTTTATAGGCTCTATTACATGCAATACCATGGGTTGAAAACCATGGGTGCAAAATACCATGTGCCCCAAAAGCGCTACTATTTACCCTAGTCAACATTGACTCTATCCCGAGTCAAGTTTACCTAACAATAACAATCATACACAATAAGTTGTGTTGGTACGATACCTGATTCCCCTACTTGGCTCTGTAATCCTTGAAATGGTACCCAATATATAGAATACCCTCAAAATGAAATGAAATTAAATATAGGACACCTTCTCTTGCACTTGGATGCTGCCTCACGCTTAACTTCCATGTTAGGAGCGGTCCCATTTGTTGTGCATGCAATAGGATTTTCACTCTTTAATGAGACTAGTTTATTTTTTCAGCCTTTTGGAGTTTACTTACGGAGCCTAACCCAATACCCTAGCCTAAGCTAATGTGTTTCTTCTTGTGACAAAATTTTTTCTAGTACTCTTATTACACAATTTATTTTAAAGGAACTTTACTAATGTCTTCGAAAGCATGTTGATGGATGAAGTTTGTGAAAGCTCACTCACACCATTTTGAAAATATGCATTTCAATTTGAATTTGATTATAATGAGGTTCTACAAGGGGAGAGTTATAAACATATTTTCCAAAAAAAAAAATCCTCATGAAACTTCTAACATTACACAAGATATGCCAACATTGAAACTGAAATTAAAATCTCACTTTCAAATTGAATAAAACAAATGAAATTGACAAGGGAAAAAAAAACAAACTATTTTCTTTTTCTTTTTCCAATGACGTAGCTAAGCTATATCTTCAAAAGAAAAATCCTTGGATGTAACTAGAAGAATAAAATCTTCTGCCAATAAGGACCCAAGGATGAAAAAACAAGAAAAGTTTGGAATAGTCAAATCCACAGGCTAGGTGAAACATATACTTTTAAGACACTAACGTAGGTTTCTATACCATGCATGACATTAAAAACTAGGGTAACACTCTCTGCACAAAGGAACCCTACATTAATAAACATGAGAAAGCACTAGAAGGATGTGTTATAGTGGATTTTGTTAGAAAAAATATAATCCAAGTCACAATAGAGACTCACACGATTAAAACTAGAATGAAAACATGTAAATAAAAAGAATAAAAGGTTAACAAGACTAGGCAAGAAAAAATATTTAGGATCTAGGAGGTAAAAACAAAAATATAAATAAACAATGATCCTGATTGTAGTTTCCAATTATTCTATAAGGATTTAAGCTTTGAAGGTAAAACGAAAAACTCTCTCAGGTTATACTGGAACCTAAGGTAAGCAGATCAAGTGAGGAACCAAAATATAGTTTGACTCATTCAATAATGTGAATAATTAGCTATAATTAACAAAGAAATGGTAAGGTGTTACCTCATGATTCTTTTGTATAGATCAAGTGGAGAAATTAGTGTGGTTGAGAAGTTATCCCAACTAGATCAAAAGTTATATCCCCGACACAAAAGAGAGAAAATGTAACCTCTACAACATACAAAGTTCAGAAAATTCAAATACCACTGAATGAACAACAATATACCATTAAACAAGTAAACACAAGCCCATAATCGATATTATCATTAAGAAACATAGCATACATGAATAATATAAAACTATATCGAAGTAGAAATAAGAGATATATATATTAAATCAATTATGGAAGATTACGACAAAATGAAATTGTAGCATGACCTCCTTGAACTCATAACTCTTCCATCTCTCTCTCTAAGACAATATCTTGGAAGCAGAACAACGTATGAATTTTGATTGTGTTGTGAATGGCTAAGCCTCCAATATATAGGAAAGTGAAGGTTATTTAAATTACCAATTTCTTTATGAGTTCATTTTGGGAAAAATCTTTCAGGTGGATGGTGTTTCCTCATAGGAATGGATTTTTATCTTTTTCCTTCTTTTATATGATTTTATCTACTTTTAAGAGATTTGTTATGATTTTAAGAGATTCAATCATTTCATCTACTTTTTGGAGATTTATTTATTTAGGAAAAAGTTATAGATGAGGATAAAGTGATCACATTCCACCATATGAGAGTTTCCTTGTGAACCAAAGTGTCAACGTGAGTTCAATTGGGATTTTTTCCTTTTGACTTAGTGACAATTTAGTAACACAAGTTATATGAAGACAGAGAGTGTTATATACTAAGATAGCAATATTCTTGTGATATGTAACTTGCATTAGGTTCTTAAATAGGCTAAAAAATGGGGTGTAAAGGGGTTTATTTCAACAAAAAACATAGTAATCTCCTTTGAACTCATGAGGAGGTATTTTCATGGATAAAATCTCCCTCTCACTCCCTCTCCCTCCCCCTCTCCCTCTTTGACATATCTCTCTCTCTCTCTCCTCCTTTCCATATCCTTTTCTTAAATACTCTCTACCCCACACTCTCTCCATCTCTCTCCCTCTCCCACGTTCTCTTTCTCATTCCATATCTACCTCCCCACACTCTCTCAAACACTATCTTTGTGGCCACCCGCCTCTCCCTCTCTACCTTATGTTTTCCCCCTTACTCTCACACACTATATCTCTCTCCTCCTTATCTCTCCTTACCTTCTATATTTATATTCCTTTCTCCCCTATCTCTCTCTTTCTCTATGCCCCTATATTTTTCTCTTCCTCTCCCTCTTCTCTCTCTCACTCTTGCATTTCATTGTACCCAACCTCTCCCCACCTCTCTCTCTCCAAATATTTCTCACTATCTCTATCTCTAGCTCTCACTCTCTCTCCCTTACTCCCTCCCTCTCTCTCTTCTCTTTGTCATTCCCTTTCTATCCCTTACTATCTTTCTCCCATATCCCTTAACACCATCCATCCCCCTCTCCACCACTATCTATGTCCCTCTCTCTCTTCGCCTCCCTCGCTCATTTTGTGTACCATATCTACAAATATCTATCTCCCCACCTTCCCTATATATATATATATATCCTCCCTCTCTCCCTTCCTCGCTCACTCTACTTCTCTCCTTATTTCTACCTCTCTTCCTCATGCTATCTCCCACATTCCCTCCCTCCCTCTCATTTTTCTCTCTCCCTCTCTTTACCCCCTACACCTTTATCCCCTCCATTTCCATCATTCTGCCCCTCTCCGTTCACTCCCTCCATCTCCCTCTCCAATTCTCTCTGCCTCCCTTTATACATATCTCTCTATCTCTCCATCCTTTCCTCTCTCTCTCCCTCCTAAATTTTCTACCACTCTCTCTCCTACCCATTCTCTCTCTCCCTACATCCCTCCTCTTCTCACCCCCCCATTATCCCTTTCTCACTCTCCCTCTATTTCTCTCCCCTTCCCCTACTCTTTTTCTCTCCCTCCTGCTCTTATCCCTTTACTCCACCTAACTCTCTCTCTCTCTCTATCTCTCTCCCTCTCTCCCTTATTTTCTCTCTCTTTTCTTTTCTTACCATTAGTCCCACTCTCTCTACCCCTTACCCTACCCTTCTCCATGTCCTTGTACACGACACCCTTTCTTGGACAATACTTATCTCCCTCTCCCATTTATCTACCATCCTCTCTCTCCCCCCCCTTTCTCTCTCCTGGCCTACTTCTACTTCCTCTCTCTATATATATTAAAACCTCCTATCCCTCCCCTCTCTCTACCCTTCTCTATCTCCATATACTCCTCCCTCTCATTACCCCTTCTCCCTCTCATTCTGTCTATCCTCCTACTCCTCCCTCTCTCTCCTCCTCTCTCTCACTCTATCCCCCTCTCTCCCCCCATCCCTATTCTCGTTCTCCCTTCCTTCTTCTTCCTATGCCACCTTTCTCCCTCCCTCTTCCTCCCTCTCTCCACCATTCATATCTCTCTCTCTCTCTCTCTCTCTCTCTCTCTCTCTCTCTATATATATATATATATATATATATATATATATATCCCTCCCTCTATTTCTCTATCCTCACCTCTCTCACACTTAATATCTCTCCCTTGTTGTCTCCTTTCACTCCCAATCTCTACCCCCGAGGTCTCCCTCCCTCTTCTCTCTCTCCCTCTCTTTCTCTCCATATCCCTCCCTTCCCCTATTTCTCCCGCTCTCCCCTCCCTTAATTCCTCCACCTCTTTTCCACTCTCTATCTCCCTCTTTACCCCCGCCTCTCTCTTGCTCCATTCCTTCCTCTCTCTCCCTCCCTGTATCCCTCTCCTTCTCATTCAATATATTTCCATATCCCTCCTCTTCTTGACCACCTCTCCCTCTTTATTTCTTTCTCTATCTCTCACTTTCCCTCCATCACTCTTGTACGCATCCTATTTCTCTCCATCCCTTACTCTCTCTCACTCTCTCACTCCCACTCTCTCTCAATTTCTATCTCTCTCCCTCATTTCCTCTCTCCCCTATCTGTCCTTCCTCCTCATCTCTCGCTCCCCATACTCCATCTCTCTCTACCTCATCTCGTCCCTCTCCCTCTTTCTCTCCCTCACATATCTCTCCCTCTCTCTCAATTGCACATCTCTCTCTATCTTCACCCTCCACTTCTCTCTCCCTCCCTTTTTCTCACCACATTTCTCACTCTTGTACCACCTTCATCTCTCTTTATATCCCTCTCCCTACCCTCCTCTTTCTGTGGCTCTCTCCTGATATAGATACAAATAATAGTTACATATCTAATATAAAAAAAACAATTAATTTACATTATAAAGAAAACTATGAGAAAATAAACCAAAACATATATAATATTTCCAAATGTATTTCTACATAAACAAATACAGAAATTTGAATATACATATGATATAATTAATAATTATAACATTACATGTAGTATTTACTTTAATACCAAGTAATCAATAATTCATTATTTGTAAAATAATAATGCAGGAAACATAAATTAAAACAAAAAACAGAAAAAATTGTATCTAAAACTACCACACAAAAGAAAAAATTAATGAAAGTAATCCTTTTAGTTCCTTTTTCTAAATAATTTCACAAAATACGTCTAAATTAAATCCATTTGGCTTAATATTTCTTTTAATTATTTTCTTTCCAAAATTATCATATATTAATAAGAATATTTTAAATTTAAATTAGATTTATAATTATTTAAAATCATAGACATGTATTTACAATGAAATATTATTTTCTTCAAACATTAAACTTATAAAATATGAAATATTAATTTTCAAAAGATAACGTTGTGATAATTTGAATACTACTAAAACCAACAAAATTATTTTCAATTATATCAGACAGCAGTAAGCGTGAAAGTGATAAAGGAATAACTGAATAGCTTACCAAACTAAGAGAACAAAGAGACTTAAACGATGGGTGCAAACTAAATTATAAGAAAAAACACCGGAAAACAAAAAGACATAATCAACATTTGGAAACACAAAGAGCAGGAAAATAATAGCTGTATATATGCATATATTCATATCTCCCTTTCTTAATTTTGAAGAAATATGAAAATAGAAATGAAAAAATAAACGGTAATATTTTTTAAAATAAGATATAAAAATAGAAACAAGAAATGGTAATATCTTTAAGAAAGGTAAAGGAAAATGATTAAATATAAATTGTTACAAGAAAAGAAAAGAGGCAACATTTATAACCATTCATTAAAACCATGTCTCTTTGTTTTTATGACGGTCGTGACTGAAACTCGGAAGGATTTAGTTAAGACAAAAAAATTTGATGAAAGCGCAGTAAGGTTAATGATCAATACATATGAAAAACCCATGACAATGACGAATGAAAGAAAATAGAAACAAAGAAGATAAACACAGGTACGTGTATAGCATAAAAGCAATTAATCCAGGTTATAAAGGAAGATTTTACAACTTAACCAAAATATATATAATATTTAAAAATGTTTTTCTTAAAATTTTTTAAATTAATATTGCTTTCAAAATTATATGTTTATATATATTTATTTTATATATTAATAAATATATTTTAGATTTAAATATATTTATTTTATATATTAATAAATATATTTTAGATTTAAATATATTTATTTTATATATTAATAAAAATATTTTAAATTTAAATATATTTATTTTATATATTAGTGAAAATATTTCAAATTTAGATTATTTTTTATAGTTATTCAAAATCATGAGGATGTTTTAAAAAAATACATTATTTTTCTTCAAACATAATATACCGTTCTTCAAACATCAAACAAATAGAATAATTAAATATGTTTGATAAATGGAATATTAATAAAAGCTATACGGCATTCCAATAAAACCAACCAAATTATTTTCGATTTATAATAGAGAGCAATAGCATAGAAATGGTGACAGAATAGCTTTCCAAATTAAGGGAACAAAGAGGCATTAACGATATGTACGAAACATAAAAAATATATAGAAAAAGAGCTTGAGAACACCGAAAAAACAGAAAAAGCAGACCTATTGAATCACTCTTTGAATCACTAAACGCACCGAGTAGGCAAATAATGACTGTATATAAGCATGTATTCGTATGTCCCTTTCTGAATCTTGACGAAATATAGAAATATATAAGCATGTATTCGTATGTCCCTTTCTGAATTTTGAAGAAATATAGAAATAGAACCTGAAATGGTAATATTTTTAGGAAATAAAAATGGTTACTATTAGAAGAAAAGCAAATGTGGCTACTTCTATATTCATGTATTAAAACCATGATTCTCTGCTTTCTATGACCGTCGTGAGTGGTACTAGAGAATTGCATTAATGAAACCGTTGTAAGGTTAATAATCATTACAGAGGACAAAAAGAAGACAATGTTGAATATAAAAAATTAGGAATACGTTTATGCGTCACACTTTTGATGGTCTTGAGGATTTATGTTTGATATCATACGTTTATGCGTCATCGCGCTTATTGTGGCGTCTTTCTCCACAAGGGAATTGAGACTGACATAAATGGCGTGTCATGTCGAAGGCCATCCTATGAAAATAGGAAAATGTAGAATGGTCCGTGTAAGAAGCCTTCATTAGTTTATTCAATCAAGAAACCGACATAGCTATTCAATTAAGACAAACTCGAAAAGAGTGATACCTGCAAGAAGCTTCCAGGGGTTTACTGAATGATTTTTTTTTTTTTCAGCATTGTTGTGGTTTTGTCCTCTGTATTGATCATTAACTTTACAATGGTTTCATTAATAAAATTCTGGAGTACCAGTCAAGACGGTCATAAATTGATACCTGCACGAAGATTTCGGGAGTTTACTGAATGGAGAAGCCGCTCAAAAAGACAAAAATAACCCACAAACCATGAAATGGAGTTGAGCAGAATTCAATCCGATCAACAAGCCATTCAGATAATCCAAACCGAAAGATCTCCCTACATGGTATCGAGCAACAACTACGGACAACGTCTTTCCTCTAATAATTTGAACGTCAGTCCATCCCTATCATAACCACACTGCCAGTAACAAACACACGTGAAGCACACGACATAAACACACAAAGAAGAACTTACAATACAAACATGACAACATTGAGAGATCCTGCAAGTGACAGAAGATGATGATGTGAACAACAAACATGACAACATTGAGAGATCCTGCAAGTGACAGAAGAGGGTGATGTGAACAAAAGTATTTGAACTGTTAATGCGGGCATGCATATATAGACATGAATTCTATCCCTCCATCGTTAAAGAAACGTGTCAGTGAAACCACTTCATTTATAATTCCTCAACGAGTAGTTTTTAGTGCGACTTTTTGAAGGCTTTTATGGTGACTTTTTACGGTGTAATTTCTCTAAATTCCGGCAGGATCGAAGTGCCCTAGAGGTTTTTGAGGGTGCTAAATCCATATATAGAGTCAAAAAACCAGTTTGAATAACAAAAACCAAAATTTTACCTCAAAATTTTTCGCCAGATTCCAGCACTTGAAACTTCAAAAAGTTGCACTAATGACAACTCCATTTCTCAAAACTGGAACGTGGGATAAGTTTAAATAAGTTTAAATATTTTAGCCGTTAGAGAACGGATCAAAATTTGAACGTGGGATATGTTTCAACCGTTCAAGTAACAGATCAGTGCAACTATAAAAGCTCGATCCACTTTAAAGCTCATCCGCTTTTACAACAAATTATCCACATCATTTAAATTTCTCAAAATTGGAATGTGGAATAAGTGTCAACCATTGTGTCCTTGGAGTAACAAAAGCTTGATCAACTTGAAAAGTTTGACCTGCTATATTCATGTCATTTATAATTTCTTAAAATTGGAAATGTCCTGTAAATTTGAATATTTTAATGGCAACACGATGATATATGAATCTGCGCCGACGACTCAACCTTATGGGTAATGTTTTCTTTGCTTAGCTCCGTTTTTTGCCAAATTATTCCTCCTCCAACGCTGGGTGGATTTGAATTCCAGCCACCTAGGGACATAGCCCAATGGAAATATATCTTATATCATTTGTTAATATGTTATGTTTAAAATATCCCAATGCAAATATATCGTATATCATTTTTTATGTTTAAAAAGACAATGAGATATGTGCTTCATCTTAGTCGCGCAAACGGAGCATCCTCCACACTCGTAAGGGATATTTGTTTTATTATTATTTATTTTGATTTTTCAATAATAATAATAATAGTAATTAAATGCATCAATTTTATAGTGTTACAAACTATAAGGATTAGTAATTTACACTTCATAAATTTTAATATATTATTATATTGATAAATATGATAGTCGTTATAATTGTTGTGTGGAGAGGTGTTTTACAACTTAGTAGATGAGAGAGATCTTGTTGATTAAAGTTACATTAAAAAAATAATATATTAGAGATACTAAATATGTGTGAAATTTAATTAAATTAATTAAAAAATTGTCCTCTAATATTAATAAATTCAACTTTGAATTTATTAGCTTATCTATCCAATAACAAAGAGTATGTGGTATCCCCCGATCGGGGTGGACAGGTGGCATAGGAGTCTTAAATGGTTAGGACAGATGCGGTACTCCAGAGTCATTATGCCAGAGTATGGAGAAGGACATAGTTTCATGCGAACGCCAGCGGAGGGAATGGAGAGTGATGGTTTCGCATGCATGCCAGCCTGGTTGTCAGAAAGGCTTGGGAGGGTCGTCAAAATAGCGTGTTTGTGGCATTTTTCCATGCAAAAACTTGGCACACTGAAGACGCGGAGGCAACATCGAAGCCGGCTGGAAGAGCTATCAAACAAGCAGATGATTTTGTGGGGGTATGTATTCGCTTGTCTGAGAATTGTTAATGTTGAAGTCGGTAATGATAGAATTGTTCGGTTTCATAACAAGGGTATCTGGCAGTTTCGGATGGCTTGCCACCCGGTTCCTCCGCTACTTATTCCTGTAGAACCATATTTTCGAGATCCTTGTGTATCTTTTACAAATGTTTATGTTCGTTCCTGGCCCTTAATGTCGATAGGTTTGAATGCTGAAGGTTGGTTTTGGGGTTTTAGCAATGGGGGTATAGTCTCTGCCATTGCTCATCGTGGCAGGTGTCGAGGTAGGGCCTGTAGGTGGTGTAGTTTTTCTATTCACCGGGTAAATTTAGGAAGTCTACGCTTTGGATTTGTTCTGGTGCTTCCTGCAAGATGCAAATTCAGCTATTGGGATTTTAGCGAGTCACAGTTTCGGCCATGGGTCTGGTTTTCTTTTCTTATTGTTCATCTTCCTGGAATACTCCATAGAGATTCTTTGGCAAAGGTTAAAGTAGTGTTTAAAACGTCCCCTGTTCCTCTCACATATGCCCTGCAAAAACTATCTGCCTCTGTAAATTGGTATATAAATTGGGTCCTCTGGTTATCTCACTTTGATGCGCTGGGCAAGCACACTGACTCTGTTCATGGGGTAATCACTGGTTATATCAATGCTGTTACTTATTCCCTTGTTGTTTTCTCTTGTATGTCTGGGTTGATGCACAAACTTCCTTCTACCATGGGGAAGAGACGTGCTCAATCCGTGAAGGGTAAATCGCAGGCAATGCTGGAGCCTGCTCCTAAGAAGCGGGGTCGAAAACCGCTTCATGAGAACCTTGAGACCCTCGCTACACATTATGTTACTGGGAATTCATCTGTTATATGCCAAGAAATCCGTGGCTGGGAACGTGATCTCCAGACTGATTCTGAGGACCTAGAAACAGAAGCCGAAATCCTTGACTTCATATCGGACCCAGGCAATACTCGAGGGCGCCTCACCATATTTCAGCAAACTGTACATACATACTGGCTTGTCAAATGCCTTATAACCAAGGCTATTCAAAGTTTCCATCGTGACCAAACAAGGACTGATGCTACTAAGCCGGAACCACGCCTCTTGGAACTACTTCAAACCATGCATGATCAATTACAACATATTAAGATTACCCAGTATCAGACAGGAGATCGCATGAGCAGATTGGATGACAGGGTTGGCCGAATGGAGAAGCAATTGCAGGTGCTGCAGCAAGTTGACATGCCTGGGTCTACAGTGAAAGACCCCGCTCTAGTTTACTCATCTGATGGATAGTAGTTTACTTTTTATCATGTTTCTTAATGCAATTAGCAGTTTTGTATGAATTTCTGCTATTTTATAAGTATCAGTATGTGGACATTTCCGATAGAGGAAAGATAGCTCATGTAGATTTCCAACAGACCTGATTTCCTACGGGCAGGTTGAGGCCACAGACTTGATTTTATATTGTTGTAACCTGTCTTGCATATATAAATAGAAAATAGCCAGGTCCTACCATATTTAAAAAAAAAAAAAACAAAGAGTATGTGGTAGATTTCACTTAAAAACTTAAGCATGTAAACATAATATTTAACATGTTTAGTTTAAAATTGGCTCTATTTAAAAAATTATCTAATTATTATTATTATGTATAAACACAATATAAATTTAAAATATAAATAGGATTAGGAACACTCAGAACATAGGTATGGTAAATAATTAAAAATATAAATAAATGGGAGGTATGAAAAATAAATAAAACCTCTTTTTATACTTATGGGTCAAATAATGGTAAATAAATGAAAATATAAATAAATGAAAAGTATGGTAAATAAATAAAACCTAGTTTTATGTTTAATCCATAAACCTCTTTATATATTTAAAGAAAAACTCAATGATAGAGATGTAGAAATATATTTAAAAAAAAACTCAATGATAGAGATGTAGAAATAGGAGGTGTGACAACTCCGAGCCGACAGCATCGCATTCGGGTGAATCTAGCGCCGAACGTGAGTGCACATGAACAAGCATGATATGGGCACGCCCACATGTATTGGATGAGCTACGGTGGGCGAGCGTGTCTGAAGTGCGACGAGCGTGCGCACGATAGGTGAGCGCGTCGGGCATTCTGGTGGGCGAGGGCCCCGTATGTGAGGCAAAACATATTAATACGAGTTGGGAGGATGTTGGATGGATCATCCAAGTGAAGATTCATATCAAAAGTTCATATTACTAACAGATACGTGCTATGAGCAGACGACCATAATAGAGAGTGTGTAGCGGATGAGCCTGCAAAGCGATTAGGGTCAGCAAACAATGCGTATCTTTCAACTCGGGTGAACCAAATTGTATGCAGGGTCAGCATGTAGTGACTGACTGTATATTTTGCCATACAACGTGGAGGCCAGTTAGATTATAGTGCGTTACATGCAGAGGGGTGAGCTGATAGCACACTATTTGCATACCCGGTCAGTCGGTGACCCGAGTCGTGCAGAAGTGTAAGAACTTAGAAGTGTCCAGAGTCATTCAAAAAGAGTTGGAAGTGACCTGACTTGTGCAGAAAAAGTCAAAGAGTGACCAAACTCGGGCAAAGTCGGTCCTCCATTGTAAACTTCGTAAAATTATTTTGAAAAGCATAATAAAATATTTACATTGATAGATATTGTTGTTGGTCTCTTTATGGTTGCATTCTGTATTGTTGTGTTATGTTTTCCGCACATAAATAATTTAAGTATATGTGTAGGCGTAGTCGAGAAGACTAGAAAAACCATAATTATGGGAGTCTAGTCGATGCCGCAGGATACGATGAGCAGTGGAATTAACTTAGGGGACTGATATGGGGGAGAGAAGGAATGAAGAGAGAAAGAGGGAGAGGAGTGAGAGAGGTAGAGAAGGGTAAGAAAGGGAGATGGAAATACAAAGATGTAAGTGGGAGAGAGAGAATGATGGAGGGATGAGCAGTGGAATTAACTCAGGGGACTGACATGGGGGAGAGAAGGAATGAAGAGATAAAGAGGGAGAGGAGTGAGAGAGGTAGAGAAGGGTAAGAAAGGGAGATGGAGATACAAAGATGTAAGTGGGAGAGAGAGAAGGATGGAGGGAAGGCTACAGTGAGAGGATTGGAGGGTGGAGAGAGAGAGAGAGATATGGGGAAGAGAGAAGGAAGTATGAGAGAAAGAGAGAGAGAGAGAGGAAGGATGAGATATAGGACTTGAGAGAGAGGAGGAGAGAGAAAAGGATAGAGATATGGAGTTAGAGGGGGAAAGAGGGAGCGAAGAAGAAATACATAGAGAGTGAGAAGTGGAAAGAGAGAGAGTGAGTGACAAGGTATATATGGAGAGAGAGTGTGAATGTTTAAGGGTGACATAAATAGACAAAGAAGGAGAGAGGTAGGGAAATAGTAACATAGTTGGAGAGAGAGAGTGTGTGTGTGTGTGCGTGATGGGGGAAGAGAGAGGATTGGAGAGAGAGAGAGAGAGAGAGAAGGTTGGAGGGAAAAGATATATATATATATATATATATATATATATAGAGAGAGAGAGAGAGAGAGAGAGAGAGAGAGAGTTTGATGCAGGAAGAGAGAGGGAGGTAGGAGAGTAAGGGTGAGAGAGGAAGGACGAGAGAGATGACTTCAGAGAGAGGAGGAGAGACAGAGAAAGAGAGGAGGAGATAGGGATGGATAATAGATGGAGGGAATAAGAAATACATAGAGAGTGAGTAGTGGGCATAAAGAGGGAGTGAAAAAGGAGTGACGGAGAGAGATTTTGTATGCTTTTGGGTGAGATAAAGATATAAATAATGGGTGTTGGAGAAAAGGGTGGGACATACAGAGAGAGGGAGGGATATAGTAACAGTGTTGTAGGGTGAGGAGAGAGAGAGAGAGAGGAAAGAAGAGAGAGGATGTGAGAAATTAGAGACAAGGAGGGAAAGAGAGATCAAGTTGGAGGGGGAGAGAAAAGGAGGTAAGAAGAAATACAGAGAGAGAGAAAAGTTGAGAGATAGAGAGGGAGTGATGAGCAAGATGGAGAGAGAGGGAGAGAGGAAAGCAGGAGGAAAGAGAGTGAAGCGGGGGAGAGGGAGAGAAGGGGAAGAGAGAGAGAGAAAGGGAGAGGAGGAGAAGGATAAATATATAGATTAGAGAAAAAGAGTGTATGTTTTCGGGGTGATATAAAGAGACAAAGGGAGATAGAGATATTGATGGATGGTGAAGAGAGGGTAGAATATAGAGAGGTATAGAGGGAGGGAGGGACAAAGAGATTGATAAATATGGAGTGAGAGAGCGTATTTGTTTTGGGGGGTGAGATAGACATATAAAGAATGAGCGATGGGGGAAGATATAGGTGTATATGGAGGGGGAGAGAGTGGATAATATTTCTTGCACTAGATGCATTGATTTTTAGTGTATATGGTGATTTATAAACCTATTTGATTGATTGCACTAGATGCATTGATTTCAATGTAGAAGATTTCTAATATTATTTGAATGCTTGTACAAAATGTATTGATTTCATTGTAGATGGTGATTTCTAATCCTATTTGATTTCTTGCACTTGATGCATTGATTTCAATTTAGATGTTGATTTCTAATTATATTTGATTTCTTACACTAGATCCAATGATTTGAATGTAGATGATTTCTAATCTTATTTGACTGCTTGCACTAAATGTATTGATTTTAATGTAGATGGTGATTTCTAATCATATTTGATTGCTTTCACTAAATGCATTGATTTCAATGTAGATGTTGGTTTCTAATCCTATTTTATTTCTTGCACTGCATGCATTGATTTCAGTGTACATGGTGATTTATAATCCTATTTGATTTCTTCCACTATATGCATTTATTTCAATGTATATTTTGTTTTCTGATTATATTTGATTGCTTGCACTAGAGGCATTTATTTCAATGTAGATGATTTCTAATCCTATTTGATTTCTTGCACTAAATGCATTGATTTTAGTGTAAATGTTGGTTTCTAATCTTATTTTCTTACTTGCATTAGATGCATTAATTTGAGTGTAGAGGTTGATTTCTAATCCTATTGATTGATTGCATTAGATGCATTGATTTCAGTGTAGAAGTTGTTTTCTAATATTATTTGATTGCTTGCATTAGATGCATTTATTTCACTGAAGATGTTGATATATGATTTGATGTAATTGGATGTATGATGGTATATTAATTTTAAAATGATTGAATTAAAAGGGCACATTGATCGTAATTCAACGTATTAATATTGGAGAGCAAGGGAGACAAGGTATGATGTCTACTGCAACAACTTGAACTAAATATTTAAATGGTTTATGATTTCTACTTTCCTTTTCATATAATTGATATGAGAAGATGGCATAACTAACATATTGGAGAGCAAGGGAGACAAGGTATGATGTCTACTGCAACAACTTGAACTAAATATTTAAATGGTTTATGATTTCTACTTTCCTTTTCATATAATTGATATGAGAAGATGGCATAACTAACAAGGGCCACAATAATAATAGTAGTAGAAGAAAATAGTTTGAGATTGATCACAATGAATACTATTTGTAATTGACTACATTCGTATTATTCACATTTTCTATCATTCAACACT
The DNA here is from genome assembly GCA_034641835.2 of Pinus albicaulis. NCBI lineage: Eukaryota > Viridiplantae > Streptophyta > Pinopsida > Pinales > Pinaceae > Pinus > Pinus albicaulis. Next base: position 1,137,898,544 of record CM076580.1, read on the forward strand.
ATTGCAATTTCACTTTGCATTCCAAAATTTTTATTTCGTTATTTTTTGACATTAAACTTATTAAAAATATTTGTCATATCAACAAAGTGAGGTAACTCAGAAAATTTAAAATTAAAATGACCAAATTAATATCACGCACATTTAGCATATTTAAAATGATTATATTAATATTAGATTTATTTTCATATTATTGATAAAATTAATCATATCCTCGATAGATTGTCCTTGGCCACACACTACTGAAACCAACCTAGGCCCAGTGAGATATTTGATCCCTCTCGGTGCTCGATAAATACAGAGTTAAGATGGATTGAGACTAGTAGTAACACAAGTTAAAATAAAATAATAATAATTAATAAGTGCAACCACAAATTATATGAACTATAATATTATTTAGATGTTTGAGCTACCTCATTTAAAATATACAAGATTAAATGGTAGGTTAAATGCATTATAAATTTATTTGTTCACAAATATCCATGGATATTGAGAGTAATTATTGAAAATTTAATATTTTATAATTAGAAGCAAGATATGAATTATTCATATAATAATAAAGCTTTAAATCTACTTTTATTGGTAACTTTACTCTATACATTTTTTTTCTCTAATTATTAAGAAAGTTTCAAATTTACTTTTCTAGAAATTGGTAGTGAAAACTTAAAAACTAATTATTAAAAATATGCTTTTCTCAAAAATAAAAATAAAAAATAAGAACATGCAGAGGTTACGGCTTCGAATCGTAAACTAAAAAATTTCTCATCATTCAAGATAAATGAGAAAAATAGTAAATTTCACCTCCTAACCAATAGATTTATTGTAATCCAATCTTTCAACCCTTTTTTAAAATAAGTTTCATGTGGCATGTGGAGTACACCCTAGAACAAAAATAAAACGTTGAATCTAAATATTAATAGATAGTAATGGTAATCATCGGTTCAATCCTTTGTAAATTTACATTCTTTCGATAAGTTTTTTATTCCTTAATATATATAACATTTTCTTTTCGATGAAATTTTTTTACTATGTTTTGAAAAACAAAAACTATGTGTTTAAGAATATTAAAAGAGAATATTTTACATTATATTTAAAATGTCTTATTAATTAATAGATTTGTAGTAAATGAAGAAGACAAATTTGGAGAAAACAAAGAAAATAAATACTTTTAATAATATTAAAAATAAAAAATTTCTAATTTTTGTTTATTTATGAATAGTTGAAAAAAAATATATATTTTTAAAAATGAGAGTTTAAACAAAATTGAAAAACGAACTGTAAAAAATGTTGAAACTTTCCAATTAAAAAAGGTCAAAATTACAAAAAAAAACTATATGAGAAAAACAATTATTTTTAATGCATTAAAAATCAAATATTAAATGTCAATTTGGAAAAATGAAAACCGTATAAGGTTTCTTGGAAGAGGTAGAATAGTTGACTAGGATTACTTTATTATTGGATATAAGAAGAATGATCAATCTATAATGAGATGTTTATTATCAGGATTTCTTCTATCTTTAACCTTTCTCAATGAAATTTGAAGTTGAAATTTATTAGGAACTAAATCTCGGTCAAACCAACTAATATATATATCATACATAAAATATTTGATAATTTGATATAAAATAACAAATATAAAATATAATATTTTGATGAAATAACTATATCAATTATTATTACCATTAGTATTGAGATCTATATTAATATTAATCATTTTTTAATTATAGTAAACTCTAAATTATTAAAATAAATTGATCAACATTAAGAATTACACCTAACCATCAAAACTATTATTTTATAATTATATAATTTTAAAAATTATTATTATTATTATTATTAATTTTATAAACTCAAACTACACAATTCAAATATCTAAAACTTGTTGTCTCCTCTCTTATATATCTATATATGCTTATTTTAATTAAAAATACCTTGCTTAATCAAACAACAATATACAATTAAAAAAAATCATGCCCTTCATCTTCCTAAAAATACCCATTAATAAATGACTAGATAAGAGTAACCCTTATTTATGATTATATCATTTTTATAGTTTGTACTCTTCAAAGCTTTGGAGTTCAAATTTTATGATTTCTTATATTCCTATGCATAAATTCTTATGAGGTTTTGTTGAAGATAATTGATAAATGAATATTAATATAATTCAAAGGAATATGTATAATATGAAAAAACATATAGTTACATGGTTTCTAGTCATAGTTATCTTTTGGGTTTTAATAGGTTGTCTTTGTTCTATTCAAAATTTCGTGAAGTCGGCTTTGTTATATTTCAACATATGATGAAGCTCTATTTGTTCTATTTCAAAGGTTTTATTTTATGGACGTGTCTAAATATTTTGTCTCATTTAAATTTATTCTTCAAAGATCTAATGAAGGAGATGGGTGGATGCCATGGCTAGAATGGTTACAAGCATGATGATTTTTCCATGTATTTTGGAATTTCTGTTGGAACCCAGGAACTTAAGAATGCATGTATTTACAATAAAAACCACATCTACTTAAGCACATTTTCTTCAACTAGAAAATAACCATACTATCTATGGAGCTTTATAAGTTCAGCTTGATACAATATTTATAATAATATACACATATGCACATTTCTCAACCAGCAAATAGAAGGATATATTTACTGTATCAACAAAAATAGAATCTGGAGGCTCACACCTCCACCCTAAAAGTAATACCAAGATTCACCTCCTTCCCAGGAAACCAAAAACTATTATTGACTCATTGTTCTAGGTCACACTCCCCATGTGCATCTGATTCCATATGAAAGTGCTAATGAAAAAACCAAATCCATCACTGACATTCCCTTCACTACTACCTAGTCCCTCGAGAAATCATGTCACCCCCTTTCATGCAGTCACTCAACTTCAAGTTTCGTTGGCACCCCCATCCCTTGGAAAGTATTCCTCGCATCAAAAGGTACAAAACCCAAGTCATATCCCTTCCTCAAAACCATCATATCGATCATAGCATGCTCATGGAAATCGATGGACACTATTGGGTAATAGTGTCCCAAAATGGCCCTGCTCCTAAAGTGCTTTACCAACATATTTTTACATGTTCCAATTCCTTATGCTGTTGTTATTAATTCTTGCAATCAGGTCGAACCACCCAAACGGGTATTTTTGTGTTTCCTTTAACAACCACATAATTTCCATTATATTAAAAATAAATTGAAATAAGTTCACATCATACATCATTGGTAGCCCGTCTATAAGGTACACTCACAATTATTTTCACTTCGTGTCACAATAAGTGAAACAAATTGTTTGATCAAATAATCATCTATAAACATATCACATCTGGTTATCTCAAAACACAACCATCATAGGTAAAATCATGAATCACATGCAATCATCATAAACCCCAAGCATAACCGACATGTAACCATCATAAGTCAGAATCGTAGATAATATTCATAATAGAAATGAAATAAAATATCAATAATTATCCTTCATCTATCCTTACTTCTTCCTGTGTTCTTTCTGTATGCACACTAGATTGGTTGCCACACTCAACAAGCAGTCAATGAATTTTCTTCTCTTCAAATACGTACACATGCACATAGTGTACATCACAACACGTACATCCACATAAGGCATACAACACCACACAATACATAAACATACAATACCAGCCTCATAAATCTATCAAGGCTACTCTACCACTTGATTCCTCATAGCCAGGAACCTCTTCATGTCATTCACATGCATAAGCAATCATTCCTCCACAAGAATAATCCTTGAAAACCCTGTCATATAGTGACATATATGCATAGGTACATACATGTATATAATAATTAGCATAAATAAGTCATGACCATGTCATAAAATGGCGTACATGCACACATATATACATGTAAACATCAACATTAAACAATAATGATTCATGATGACCCCTTCAAACATGACATACATACATACATACATACATTTATACATATATAGAGATTAACATAATCACGATCAAAACACAATTTCTATATATCATAAAGTCAATATGTTAAGAGAACTTTTTTTATTCATACACACCATGAACAACATTGAGAAAAATAGTTCGCGACATAGCTAAGGAATCTGACGTCTAAAATACATTTACCTTACCTTCCTTGTTACCTTTCTAATGTATGTATTGCCACCATCCATGTATAATAATGGGCCTAACTAGTCCAACCGATTGTCATATTCTAACCTTCTCCTATGCTTACTCATGCACCAAGCGACATTCGGGCCTTACACTACTTGTTGGGTACCACATAACTCTCCCCGAGCTCCATTAACTTTCCTCTATCCAACAAAATTCCCAAGACTCTCAAAACATGAAAGGAAAGAACAAGAGAAAGCAAGCATAATACCATGAAAAACCATAAGGAATATTACACCACAACGAAGTGGCATGGCCATGCATTAGATGAAATTAAGGAATAAACTAAAGTGCAAGAAAATCCCATAACAGAGCATAAAAGAGAGTGTGTAGCAGATGAGCCTGCAAGGCTGGTAGGTTCAACAAAAAACGCGTATCTTTCAGCTTGGGTGAACCAAAGTGCAAGTAGGGAAAGCATGTAGTGACTGACTGTATATTTCGGCAGACAATGTGGAGTTCGGTAAGCTTATAGTGCATTATGTGCAGAGCGGTGAGCTAATAGCATACTATGTGCACATCGGGTCAGTCAGTGTCCCAAGTCGTTCAGAAGTGCAGGAAGTGACCAGAGTCATTGAGAAAGAGTTGGAAGCGACCCGAATCATGCATAAAAATTCAAAGAGTGACCAAACTCGAGAAAATTCAGTACTCCATTGTAAACTTCATAAAATCATTCTAAAAAGAATAATAAAATATTTAAATTGATAAATATTGTTGTTGGTCTCTTTATGGTTGCATTATGTATTTTTGTTTTATGTTTTCCACACAACTAATCATGGAATAATTTAATTATAGGTGTAGGTGTAGTCCATAAGACAAGAAAAAATTTAATTATGGGAGTCTATTTGATGTCGCACGATATGCTGAGCGGTGGAATTAACTCGGGCGAATGACATGGGGGAGAGAAGGAATGAAGAGAGATAGAGGGAGAGGAGTGAGAGAGGTAGAGAATTGTAAGAAAGGGAGAGGGAGACACAAAGATGGAAGGGGGAGAGAGAGAACTATAGAGGGAAGGATACACTGAGAGGATTGGAGGGTAGAGAGAGAGAGAGACGGGGGAGGAGAGAAGCAGGTATGAGAGAAACAGAGAGAGAGGAAGGACCAGAGATAGGACTTGAGAGAGAGGAGGAGAGATAAAGGGATAGAGAGATGGAGTTAGAGGGGGAAATATGGAGTGAAGAATAAATACATAGAGTTAGAAGTGGAGAGAGAAGTGAGTGACAAGATAGAGATGGAGAGAGAGTGTGTATGTTTAAGGGTGACGTAAATAGACAAAGAAGGAGAGAGGGAGGGAAATAGTAACATATTTGGAGAGAGAGAGAGAGAGAGAGAGAGATGGGGGAGGAGGGAGGATTGGAGGGAAGAGAGAGAGAGAGAGAAATATGGGGGAAGAAAGAGGGTTGGAGGGAAAAGAGTGAGATACATAGATAGAGAGAGAGGGAGGGAGAGAGACATATAGAGAAATAGATAGAGTTTTATGCAGGAAGAGAGAGGGAGGTAGGAGAGAAAGGGAGACAAAAGAAGGATGTGAGATATTAATTCAGAGAGAGGAGGAGAGATGGAAGAAGAGAGGAGGAGAGATAGAGGGATAAATAAATGGAGTTTGACGGGGAGAGAATAAGAAATACATAGAGAGTGAGAAGTGGGAATAGAGACGTAGTGACAAAGAAGTGATGGAGAGAGAGTTTTTATGTTTGGGATGAGATAAATATACAAATAAAGAGTGATGGAAAAAAGGGTGGTAGAGATGGAGAGAAGGAGAGATAGAGTAACAGTGTTGGAGGGTGAAGAGAGAGAGAGAGAGAGAGAGAGAGGAAGGAAGAGAAAGGATGTGAGAGAATGGAGAGAGGGAGGGAAAGAGGGATGAATTTGGGGGGGGGGGGGGAGAGGAAGGCAAGAAGAAATACATAGAGAGATAAAAGTTGAGAGATAGAGAAGGAGTGATAAGCAAGATGGGGAGAGAGGGAGAGAGGATAGAATAAGGAAAGATAGTGAAGGGAGGGAGAGTGAGAGAGATAGAGAGAGATAGAGAGAGAGAGAGAGAGAGAGAGAGAGGGAGGAGGAGAGAGGGATAAATATATAGATTGGAGAAAGAGAGTGTATGTTTTCTGGGTGATATAGAGAGATAGAGGTAGATAGAGATATTGATGGAAGTCGAACATAGGGTAGAATATAGAGAGGGATATAGAGAGGGAGGGATAGAGAGATTGATAGATATGGAGTGAGAGAGCGTGTCTGTTTTGGGGGGTGATATAGACATATAAAGAATGAGAGATGGAGAGGAATATAGGTATAGATGGATGGGGAAAGAGGGAAGAATATTGCTTGCAATAGATGCATTGACTTTGAGTGAGATGGTGATTTCTAGTCCTATTTGACTGATTGCACTAGATGCATTGATTTAAATGTAGATTATTTCTAATATTTTTTGAATGCTTGCACTAAATGCATTTATTTCAGTGTATATAGTGATTTATAATCCTATTTTATTGCTTGCACTAGATGCATTTATTTAAATTTAAATGTTGATTTCTAATTATATTTGATTTCTTGCACTAGATCCAATGATTTCAATGTAGATGATTTCTAATCTTTTGTGACCAATTGCACTAAAGGAATTGATTTTAATGTAGGTTGTGATTTCTAATCGTATTTGATTGCTTTCACTAAATTCATTTATTTCAATGTAGATGTTGGTTTCTAATCCTATTTTATTTCTTACACTACATGCATTGATTTCAGTGTAGATGTCGATTTCTAATCCTCTTTGATTTCTTTCACTATATGCATTTATTTTAATGTATATTTTGATTTCTAATTATATTTGATTTCTTGCAGTATATGCATTTATTTCAATGTAGATGATTTCTAATCCTATTTGGTTGCTTGCACTAAATACATTGATTTTAGTGTAGATGTTGGTTTCTAATCCTATTTGCTTACTTGAACTAGATGCATTGATTTGAGTGTAGAGGTTGATTTCTAATCCTATTGATTGATTTCATTAGATGCATTCATTTCAGTGTAGATTTTCTTTTGTAATATTATTTGATTTATTGCATTAGATCCATTAATTTCAATGTAGATATTGATTTATGATTTGATGTAATCGGATGTATGATAGTATAATAATTTTAAAATTATTGAATAAAAATTGCACACTGATAGTAATTCAACCTATTAATATTGGAGGGCAAGGGAGACAAGGTCTGATGTTTACTTCAACAAATTGATATAAATATTTAAATGGTTTACGATTTCTACTTTCCTTTTCATATAATCAATATGAGCAGATGTCATAAATAATAATGGCGACAATAAGAATGGTAAAAGAAAATAGTTTGAGATTGATTACAATGAATACTATTTGTAATTGACTACATTCTTATTATTCACATTTTCTATCATTCAATACTATTGCATTTTCACTTTGCATTCAAAAATTTTATTTCAATATTTTTCCACATTAAACTGATTAAAAATATTTATCATCTCAACAAAGTTTGAGATTGATTGCAATGAGTACTATTTGTAATTGACTACATTCTTGTTATTCACATTTTATATCATTAAATACTATTGCATTTTCACTTTGCATTCAACATTTTTATTTCATTATTTTTCCACATTAAACTGATTAAAAATATTTATCATCTCAACAAACTCATGGAACTAAGAAAATTTAAAATTGAAATGACCAAATTAATATCACACACATTTAGCATATTTAAAGTGATTATATTAATATCACATTTATTTACATGTCAGTGATGAAATTAATCATATCTTCGCTAGATTTTCCTTGGCCACACACGACTCAAACCAACCTAGATCCATCTTAACTCCAAACCTATCAAGCCTCCAGAGGGGGCAAGTCTCTAGAGGTGAAAACCTTCCATAGGTTTACACCTAGAGATATTTGATCCCTCTCGGTACTTCTTAGATACAGAGTTAAGATGGATTTAGAATGATAGTAACACAAGTTAAAATAAGATAATAATAATTAATAAGTGAAACCACAAATAATATGAACTATAATATTATTTAGATGTTAGACCTACCTTGTTTATAATATACAAGATTAAATGATAGGTTAAATGAATTATAAAATTATTTGTTCACAAATATAAATGGATATTGGGAGTAATTATTGAGAACTTACTCTTTTATAATTATAATCATGGTATGAATTATTCATATAATGAGAAACCTTTAAATTTACCTGTTTATATATGGGTAACTTTACTCTGTACATTTGGTTTTTCTAACTGCTTAAAAATGTTTCAAATTTAGTTTTCTACAAATTGGTATTGAAAACTTTAAAACTAATTATTAAAACTTCTTTTTCTCTAAAAATATTAAAACATGAGGAGGTTATCTAAAGAGTTTCTCATGCTTAAAAATAAATGAAAAAAATAGTAAATTTCACACCCTATTCAATAGACACACTGTAATCCAATCTTTCAACCCTTTCTTAAATTTAATCTTGTTGAATGAGATTCAATTAAAATACACCAATAAGTTTCATGTGACATGTGGAGTGCACCCTGGAACAAAAATAAAATATTGAAAGAAAATATTAATAGATATTAAAATACAACAATAACTTTCATGTGACATGTGGAGTGCACCCTAGAACAAAAATAAAATATTGAAAGAAAATATTAATAGATAATAATAATAATAATAGGTTTCAAGAATTCCCCTCTTAGCTAATAGACTTATTGTAAACCAATCTTTCAACCCTTTCTAAATTTACTTTCTTTTAAGTTGATTCAATTAAACTACAACAATAAGTGTCATGGATAGTAATGGCAAAAAAAAAGGTAAAGGTAAACATTAATGGATAGTAATGGTAATTTTAGGTTTCAAGAATTCCCCTCAACCAACCTCTCTGGATAAGTTTTTTTTCCTTATTATATATAACATTTTCCTTTGCATGAAAAAGTTCTACTTTGTTTTGAAAAATAAATACTCTTTGTTTAAGAATATTAAAAACAAAATTTTACATTATATTTAAAATGTCTCATTAATTAGTAGATAAATAAGAAAAAAATGGAGAAAATAAAGGAAATAAAATACTTTTAACAATATTAAAAATGAAAAAATTCTAATTTTTGTTTCTCTATGAATCATTGAAAAAAAAGAAATATATTTTTAAAAATGAGAGTGTAAACCAAATTGAAAAATGAACTATAAAAAAACGCTGAAACTTTATAATTAAGAAAAAACAAAATTACAAAAAAACTATATCAGAAAAACAATTACTTTTAATTCATTAAAATCAAATATTAAATGTGAAATTGGAAAAATGAAAATCCTATAAAGTTTATTAGAAGAGATAGAATAGTTGACTAGGATTACTTTATTATTGGATATAAAAAGAATGATCAATATATAATGAAATTTTTATTATGATGATTTCTTATGTATTTAATCTTTCTCAATGAAATTTGAACATGAAATTTATAGGATACTAAATCTCACAGAAACCAACTAATCTACACCTCATACCTAAAATATTTGATAATTTAATATAAAATAACAAATATATATTTTGATGTAATAACTACATTAATGATTATGAGTATTAGTATTAAAATCTATATTAATATTAATCATTTTTTAATTATAATGAACTCTAAATTATTAAAAAAATTAAACAAGATTCAAAATTAAACCTAACTATCAAAAATATTATTTTATAATCATATAATTTTAAAAATTATTATTATTATTATTATTAATTTTATAAACTCAAACTACACAATTCAAATATCTAATAAACAAAAGAAATTATCAAAACTCATTCTCTCCTATCTTGTATAACTTGATATTAAAACTCATAGTCTCCTACCTTTTTATATATATATTTTAATTAAACGACACTATACAATTAAAAAAAAAAAAGCATGCTCTTCATCTTACTAAAAATACCCATTATTTGTGATGATATCATTTTTATATTTTGTACTCCTCAAAGCTTTGGATTTTAAATTTTATGATTTCTTATATTCCTATCCATAAATTTTGATGAGGTTTTGTTGAGGATAGTTGATTACGCAACCATTTCTTTCAATAAAATTAACATTAATGTAATTCAAATAAAATTAATATTAATGTAATTCAAAGGAATATGTCTAATATCCAAAAGTATATAATTACATGGTTTCTATTCATAGTTATCTTTTGGGTTTTAATAGGCCGTCTTTGTTCTATTCAAAATTTCATGAAGTCGGCTTTGTTGTATTTCAACATTTCATGAAGCCCTATTTGTTCTATTTCAAAGGTTTTATTTTATCGATTTGTCGATTTTTTTTTTTCCCAATTTAAATTTATTCCACAAAGATCATATGAAGGAGATGAGAGGATGAAGGAGATGAGCCAACACCATGGTTGGAAAGGTTGAAGGGTGATAATTTTTCCATGTATTTTGTAATTTTTGTTAGAGCCCATGAACGTAAGAATGCATGTATTTACAATAACAACCACATATTCTTAAGCACATTTTCTCCATCCAGAAAATAACCACACTCGAAAAACACTCAATTCTTTTTCTTCTCTTCAAATACGTACACACGCACATAATGTACATTACAACACATACATCCACACAAGGCGTACAACACCACACAATACATAAACATACAAATGGTGTAGAATAAAATAGAATACATACACCTACCCCCACATACAACACATACACCTACACCTGGTGTATACTACAACACAACACTTATACATACTACATACATAGAGTACGACAAAAGAATTATGCATGTTGCGATACAAAAACTACAAACACAAATACATAATACCGCATGATCGAAACACAATATGTACATCATGAACACAATACCACATGTATACCAATACGATATGCACAAAATGTACACAACACCACATTTACATAACACAACCTGCATAATGTGTGCACAACATCACAGGTACACGACACCATCTGCACAATGTGTACACAATGCCAAATGTACACTACACCACCTGTACAAAGTGTACACAATACCACAAGAACACAACACCACATGCATGACATGTACTCACCACCACATGTAAATAACGCTACTACACGACATGTACACGGAACCCCTTGCACACATCACCACTTGTAAAACATGTACACTACACCACATGCACACAACACCAAATGTACATAGCAACATATGTACATCATGCACACAACACCATATGTGCATAGCATTATATATTCAACATGTAAATAGCACCATATGTACACAACACCAGATATGCAGCATACACACAACACCACATATCCAACACGCACATAATATGATATGTACACAACGTCGTATATCCAACATGTACATAGCACCATCTATACCTAGCACTGCATAAGAAATATACACACAACACCATATATATAACAGGCATAGAACATCATATGCACATAATACTCTCTATGTTACATGTACACATCACAATAGGTACAATCACTGAATACACAACATGCACAACATATACATGACAGTAGTACTGTACATCCATATAACACACATTGAGCCCACCAGAAACCTTTCTTCTAGTGTCTTTCCACTATCCATGGTTATCCTCGAATACCACAGATCACTCTACTTTCACTTCTCTTATGTTCCCCTCAAAATTACTTTTCCATAACAGAAACATAGGAATAGTACAAGCATATAACATTAAATCATATCCACATGATACTAACCTCATAGATATGTCAAGGCTACTATTCCACTTGATTCATCATAACCAAGAATCTCTTCATGTCATTCACCTACATAAGCAATCCTTCCTCCACAAGAATAATCCTTGAAGACCCTTTAATACAATGACATAGATGCATAGGTCCATACATATATATTGTAATTAGCATAATTAAGTCAATGTTGTGTTATAAAATGACATAGATACACACATATATACATGTAAACATCAACATTAAACAATAATAATCCATGACGACCCCGTCAGACATGAAATACATATATACATACATGTATACATATATAAACATTAACATAATCACGATCAAAACACAATTGTTAGATATCATAAGGTCTACGTTAAGATGACTTTGTTTATTCATACAGACCATTAAAAACATTGATAAAAATAGTTTGCAAAATAGCTAAAGAATCTTACATCTAAAATCCATTTACTTTACCTTTCTGGTTACCTTTCTCATGTTTGTATTGCCACCATCATTGTACCATAATGGGCCTAACTAGTCCAATTGATTTTCATATTCTTACCTTATCCTATTCTTACCCATGTACCAAGCTTCATTCAGGCCTTACACTACCTCTTGGTTGCCACATAACTCTCCCCGACCTCCATTAACTTTCCTCTTTCTAAAAAAATTCCCAAGAATCTCAAAACATGAAAGGAAAGAACAACAGAAAGCAATAATAATATCGTGAAAAATCAAAAGAAATATGAAACCAAAAAAAAGTGGCATGGCCATGCAATAGATGCAATTAAGTCCAAAAATCAAGTGTAAACAAATCCGAAAATAGCAAAAGCACAATACTAGAAACGAACACCATTACTCAATCCCAATGGGTCCCCAGTGCTTACGAAGGAAAATTCAACTTGATCATTCTTCAAGATATCATGGTAGTCTCTTTTGCAATGAAATCCTTGCATCATGCTGCTACAATGACATAACTCTCATTGCATAAAATAATATACAGGTTATCTTACCTTGTTGTTCCAAGCATGCTAACTTGTAACTGAACACAAATGTCATCCATATGTACCAAAAATCAATGAAACATATCTATCAATTTGAAATCAACCTTTACCAAGGCTAAAAATCATCTAGTAACCCACAATCAACTCAAATTCATCGGTCATAGTACATAATGCTACGACTATCTCCTAATTACACTCAAGTACATATCAGTTGTCTCAACGCATACATGTTAGTACAACCATCTTAAAACATGATCATTTCTTCATGTAATATTACAGACACATATTCTAATATCATTCAGTTAACCAAACATTCACCCAACTTGAAACATACGAAAACAAAACCTCCACAATGTGTGCACGACATCACACATACATGACACCATCTACAAAATGTGTACACAATGCCAAATTTACACTACACCACTTGTACAATGTGTACACAATACCACGTGTACACAACACCACATGCATGACATGTACTCGACACCACATGTACATAGCGCTACATGCACGACATGTACACAGAACCACCTGCACACATCACCACTTGTAAAACATGTACACCACAACACATGCACACAACGCCAGATGTACATAGAAACATATGTACATCACGCACACAACACCATATGTACATAGCACTATATATTCAACATGTACATAACACCATACATACACAACACTGCATATCCAACATGCAAATAATATTATATGTATACAAAAACGCATATCCAACATGTAAATAGCACCATTTATACCTAGCACTGCATATGCAATATACAAACAAAACCATATATACAACAGGCATAGAACATCATATGCACAGAATACTATCTATATTACATGTACACATATCAATAGGTACAATAATTGAATATACAACATGCACAACATATACATGACAGTAGTACTACACATCCAAAGACCACACATTGAGCGCACAATAAACCTTTATTCTAGTGTCTTTCCACTATCCATGCTTATCCTATCATACCACGGATCACACTACTTTCACCACTCTGATGTGCCCCTCAAAACTACTTTTCCATAACAAAAACATAGGAATAGTACAAGGATATAACATTAAATCATATCCACATGATACTGACCTCATATATCTTCCAAGGCTACTCTGCCACTTGATTCCTCATAACCATGAACCTCTTCATGTAATTCACCTGCATAAGAAATCATTCCTCCACAAGAATAATCCTTGAAAGCCTTGTCATACAGTGACATAGATACATAGTTCCATACATATATATAATAATTATCATAAATAAGCCCTGACCATGTCATCAAATGACATACATACACAAATATATACATGTAAACATCAACACTAACAAATAATGATCCATGACAAACCCGTCAGACATGACATACATACATACATACATACATTTATACATATATAAATACTAACATAATCACGATCACAACACGATTGCTACATATCATAAGGTATAGGTTGAGAGAATTTTTTTTATTCGTACACACCATGAACAACATTGAGAAAAATAGTTCACAAAATAGCTATGGAATTTGACGTCTAAAATCCATTTACTTTACCTTTCTAGTTACGTTTCTCATTTATGTGTTGCCACCATCCATGTACCATAATGGGCCTAACTAGTACAACCGATTGTCATCTTCTTACCTTCTACTATGCTTACTCATGAACTGAACTTCATTTGCATCTTACACTACCTGTTGGCTACCACATAACTCTCCCCGAGCTCCATTAACTTTCATCTTTTGAAACAAATTCCCAAGGCTCTCAAAACATGAAAGGAAAGAAAAAGAGCAAGAAAGAATAATACTCTAAAAAAACAAAATAAATATGACACCACAACAAAGTGGCATGGCCATGACCTATACGCAATTAAGGCCAAAAATCAAGTGCAACCAAATCCCGAAATACCAAAAGCATAATACTAGTAACAAACATCATCACTCAATCCCAGTGGGTCCCTAGTGCTTCCGAAGTAAAACTCAACTTGATCCTTCTTCAAAATTTCATGGTAGTCTCTTTGGAATGTAATCCCTTCATCACGCTACTATAACCACATACCTCTGAATGCAAAAAATAATATACGAGTTATCTTACCTTCTTGTTCCAAGCATGGCAACATGTCATTGAACACAAATGTCATCCATATGTACCAAACATCAATGAAACATATCTATCAATTTGAAATCAACCTTTAACAAGGCTAACAACCATCTAGTAATCCACAATCAACTCAAGTTCATCGGTCATAGTACATAATGTGAGAACTATCCCCTAATTACACTTAAGTACATATCAATTGTCTGAACCCATACCTGTTAATAAAACCATCTTAAAGCAAGAACTTGGCTTCATGAATTCTTACACACATATATTCTCATATCATTCAGTTAATCAAACATTCACACAACTTGAAAACATACCATGCTAAATAGATCAACTAGATGACATAATCAAATACTCAAAATAATCAAGCACGAGGTATACGACATAGGAAAACTGTTACCTAATGTATCTCAGGGGAGGCTATATTTCCTGCACAATCAATCTAGACTAGCATGACATAAATTCACAACATATCAACTCAATCATAAATAAGGTTATGATATATAGAACAGTTTCTAGCTAACAAGTTCACATCATAAACTGATAATTGGCATTCATGCATAACAATCACATCTACAAAATTAGTCTATATTAGCACAACACACTATCATAATTAGGCCAAATCATACATAAATGTCATAACCCTAACCAACTACATATTCCCATCCAAATTTAGCATAATAGATATAACAATAAGATATTAGTGCTATAATCATAATCATCAAGTTAAATAACTTATAACAACAATAAGTAAACATATAGCATACTCATCAACAACATATAACATAATAATCAAGTAAAGACCATGTTTGACTAAAAAACTATTGTACATATGATTAAACTAGTCAACTAACATCTATCATAACAACAATAGAATGAGAGGCATACACTTAACCAGAATGCATATGGCTACATTTATCAACCAGCATTTATCATACATGTAACCATAATAACAATAGAATGACAAACATTTAATTAACCCTAATGCTTACCACAACCATGAATCACATACCTACATGCCAAGCATACCAACTTGTATGACAATCTTCTCTTACACCAAAGTCCATTGTTGCAACTCCACTTTAATGATTTGCATCTCCTACTCTATCTCAGCCAACACATTAGCATCAAAACATAGCAATAGGAAAATTCCAAGGTAGATACTATCATCAATCACAGATTTGGGAACACATTGTTGGTGGTATGTAGTGACGTGTGTGACTGGGTCATCACCCTCTTTTCCCTTAAATTTTAGAATGTCACCAAGTATTTTTTATGGTGTTGAAGGAAAAACCAAGTTATGGATGATCGAGTCATTTTTCAACTTGTACAGATCTGGGATGTCAAGAGTAGATGAAAATTCAAAAGGTGTAGGTGGTCCTGAATGTTACGAAGGAAGAGCAGGATGACTAGAGGGACTAGAAGGCTTTCCCATCAACTAGTTTCCAGTTGGGTACACAGGTTGCGATGGATAATAATTTCCTTGAGTTGGAGGTGGGGTCATATAAATTGATAGGCCATAAGTCACACTTCCACCTTGAGGGAGACCATAAGAAAAAAAAAATCCCTTCATAGAGAAGGTTTCCCCAACAAATGCAGAAGGTTGAGTTGGGATGTGTTAATGAGACGCATTGGGTGCATTAAATGGAACACCACTGGCCACATGAGACAAATTAGGTACGAGATCACCACCAATAGGAAAATAACTGATAGGAAAATAATCAATAAAATATTTACCTTGTTGTACCATAGATTTGATCTGTGAAACAATTCCCCCAATGGGTGGATAAGTATTATAAACATTTTAGTGGTGGCAAAGTTGAACCAAGCAATGGATTCCAACCAAACAGGTTGTTCAAGGTCATGATACTAGGAATACGTGGAGACAACATGACAGGGGCATGCGTAGTGTAGGAAACATAATGTTGAGCACCACCCTATGTGCGTGTAGTTGAGTTTCCTAGATGAACCATACGTTTTACAGTAGGATAACCCAAAATATGTGTGGAACTATATATATGTGGAGCAGTAATTGCGATATACAAATAGGAAACTAACAGAGACATTTTAGGTAAGGGTGGTACCTAAATTAAGATAGGCCCGAGAGGATTTCTAAGTGGAGCATTATAAGGATTTACTAAACATTTAGTAGAAGGGTCCTCGTGGAAAATACAATTTGGGTTACTATGTTGTGATTTAGGGCTCAAAATTGGAGACTAATTCCCATGAGCTATGGGGGTATCTTATTAATTTGTATATTCCTACATGGAAATAAGAAGAATTCCTCACAGAGTTGAGATTGATGACAAGTTTTAGTTTTAGCCACATTAAATAATATAGATTTTACAAAAAAATATTAAGTGATGTTCTTATATTCTATCAGTAATAAATAACACACACCTAAGAAAGGAAAAACCCTATGAAATCATAAACGTATCAAAACTCTATTCGATAATCACAACTAGTTGGATATGACAGCTAGTATGACAGGACTATAAGATAAATATATCCAAAACAAGAGAGTTATGATTAATGTTAAGCTTTGCGCCAAACCTCGGTAAGAAGGGTGCAAGAACTCTCGTGAAACAAAATACCCTCGGATAAAATCAAACACATAGTAGGTTCTTTTTTTTATGTACCAATGAAACCCACTCAAGTCACCTCGTATTCATCCCTAATACTATGGCCACTAATGTCTACCTAAAATTACAAACAACACTTGGGGGTAACAGTCATATACAATCATTTGTGTTGGTCGGATACTTGAGTCCCCTACTTGGCTTTGTAATCCTCCAAATGACACCCAATAAATAGAATACCCTTGAAATGAAATGAAATGAAATATGGGATACCTTCTCTCACACTCGGATGTTGCCTTGCGCTTAACTCCCTTGTTAGGAGTGGTCTGAGTTATTGTGCATGAAATAGGATTTTCACTATTTAATGACACTAGTTTAGTTTTTCAGCCTTTTGGAGTTGACTTATGCAGCCTAACCCAATACTATAGCCTAATCTAATGTGTGTTTTCTTGTGACAAAAATTTTTCTACTACTCTTATTACACAATTTCTTTTAAAGGAGATTTATGTCTTCGAAAGCATGTTGATGGATGAAGTTTCTGAGAGCTTACTCAAGCCATTTAGAAAATATGCTTTTCAATTTGAACTTGATGATAATGAGGTTCTAGAAGGAAAGATTTATAAATATTTTTTCCAAAAAAATGATCCTAATGACACTTATAACATTACACAATATATGCAAACATTGAAAATAAAATTAAAATCTCACTTTCAAATTGAATAAAACAAGTGAAATCGATAGAATAACGAAAAAAAAAGAAAGAAAGAAAAGAAAAATCCATGGATGTAACTAGAAGAATCAAAGCTTCTGCTAGTAAGGACCCAAGGATGAAAAAACAAGCAATGTTTGAGATAGTGAAATCCATAGGCTAGGTGAAACATATACTTTTAAGACACTAACGCAGGTTTCTAAACCATGCATGACATTAAAAACTAGGTTAGCACTCTTTGCACTAGGAACCCTACGTTAATACACACCAAAAAGCACTATAAGGACATGCTATAGTGGATTTTATTAGAAAATATATAATCCAAGTCACAATAGAGACTCATACGAATAAAACTATAATGAAAGCATGTAAATAATAAGAATAAAAAGTTAACGAGTCTAGGCTAAAAAAAATATTCAAGATCTAGGAGGTAAAAACAAAACTATAAATAAAAATGATCCCAATTGTAGTTTCCATTTATTCTATAAGGATTTAAGCTTTGAAGGTAAAATGAAAAACTCTCTAAGGTTTTACTGGAACCTAAGGTAAGTAGATGAAATGATCAGCCAAAATATGGTTTGACTCATTCAATAATGTGATCAATTAGCTAGAATTAAGAAAGAAATGGTAAGGTGTTACCTCATGATCCATTTTTATAGATCAAGTGTAGAAATTAGTGTGGCTGATAAGCTATCCCAACTAGATCCAAAGTTATATCACCCACAGAAAAGAGAGAAAATTTAACGTCTACAACATATTCGGACAATTCAAATACCATTGAATGAACAACAATATACCATTGAACAAGTAAACACAAGCCCATACTCAAGATTATCTTTAAGCAACATAGCATACATGAATAATATAAAATTATATCGAAGGAGCAATAAGAGATCTATATATTAAATTAATTATTGAAGATTACGACAAAATGATATCGTAGCATGACCTCAAACTCCTAACTCTTCCCTCTCTCTCTCTAAGACAATATCTTGGAAGCATAACAAATTATGACTTTTGATCACTTTGTCAATGGCCAAGCCTCCAATATATAAGAAAGTGAAGGTTATTTGTATTACCAAATTCTTTCTTAGTTCAATTTGGGAAAATATTTCAAGTGGATGTTGTTTCATCATACGAATGGATTTGTATATTTTTCTTGCTTTTATAAGATTTTATCTACTTTTAAGAGCTTTACTATGCTTTTAAGAGATTCAATTATTTCATCTACTTTTTAGAGATCTATTTATTTAGGAAAAATCTATAGATGAGGATAAAGCGATCACATTCCACCATATGAGAGTTTCCTTGTGAACAAAAGTGTCAACATGAGTTAAATTGGGCTTTTTTCCTTCTAACTCAGTGACAATTTAGTAACACAAGTTATATGGAGACAAAAAGTGTTATATACTAGGATGCAATTATTCTCATGGTATGTAACTTGCATTAGATTCTTAAATAGGCTAAAAAATGGGGTGTAAAGGGGTTTATTTAACCCAAAATCATAGTAATCACCTTTGAACTCATGAGGAGGTATTTCGATGGATAACATCTCCCTCTCACTCTCTCTCCTTCCCCCTCTCCCTATTTCACATCTCTTTCTATCTCTCTCTCTCTCTCTCTCCCATCTCTCTCCCTCTCCCATTCTATCACTCTTCCGCCCAATCTCTCTCCTCCTTTCCCCCTCCTTTTCTTCAGTACTCTCTCCCCCACTCTCTCTTCCTCTCTCTCCCTCTCGCACCCTTTATTTCTCATTCCTGATCTATCACCACACACTCTCTCACACACTATATTTGTGGCCACAACCCTCTCCCTCCTTGCCTTATGTTTTCTCCCCTTACACTCACACACTATCTCTCTCTCCACCCTTTTCTCTCCTTCCCTCCTCTATTTATATTCCTTTCTCCCCCTATCTCTCTCTCTCGATGCCCCTCTATGGTGCTCTTTGTCTCCATCTTCTCTCTCTCACTCTCCCATCTCATTGTCCCCAATCTCTTGCCACCTCTCTCTCTCCCTATATTTCTCACTGTCTCTATCTCTAGCTCTCACTCTCTCTCCCTGAATCCCCCCCTCTACCTCTCACTCTCTCTCCCTGAATCCCCCCCTCTACCTCTCCTCTCTCTCCTTCCCTTTCTCTCCCTCACTATCTTTCTCCCATATCCATTAACACCATCCATCCCCCTCTCCACCACTACCTATATCCCTCTCTCGCTCTACCTCTCTCTCTCATTTGATGTACCGTCTCTCCAAATATCTCTCTCCCCCTTTTCCCTCTATATCTCTATCCACCTTCTATCCCATCCTCGCTTACTCTACTTCTCTCCTTATTTCTCCCTCTCTTCCTCACGCTCTCTCCCCCATTCCCTCCCTCCCTCTCATTTTTCTCTCTCCCTATCTTTACCCCCCTATACCTTCTATGCCTCCATTTCGATCTTTCTCCCCTTCTCCCTTCCCTCCCTCTATCTCCCTCTCCAACACTCTCTACCTCCCTTTCTACATCTCTCTCTATCTCTCCATCCTTTCCTCTCTCTCGCTCCTAACTCTTCTACTACTCGCTCTCCTACTCATTATATCTCTCCCTATATCCCCCTCTTCTTAGCCCCTTTTATCCCTTTCTCACTCTCCCTCTATTTCTCTCCCCTTCCCCTACTCTTTTTCTCTCCCTACCTCTCTCCATCACTTACTCCCCCTCACTCTCTCTCTCTCTCCATTATTTTCTCTCCCTTGTCTCTTCTTACCATTATTCCCTCTCACTCCCTCCCCCTTTCCCTATTTCACATCTCTCTCTCTCTCTCTCTCTCTCTCTCTCTCTCCCTCTTCCACCCAATCTCTCTCCTCATTTCCCCCTCCTTTTCTTGAGTACTCTCTACCCCACTCTCTCTCCCTCTCTCTCCCTCTCCCACCCTTTCTTTCTCATTACCGATCTACGACCACACACTCTCTCACACACTATATTTGTGGCCACCCCCTCTCCCTCTCTGCCTTATGTTTTCTCCCCTTACATTCACACAGTATCTCTCTCTTCACCCTTTTCTCTCCTTCCCTCTATTTATATTCCTTTCTCCCCCTATCTCTCTCTCTCTATGCCCCTCTATGGTGCTCTTTTTCTCCATCTTCTCTCTCTCACTCTCCCATCTCATTGTTCCCAATCTCTCCCCACCTCTCTCTCTCCCTATATTTCTCATTGTCTCTATCTCTAGCTCTCACTCTCTCTCCCTGAATCCCCCCCTCTCTCTCTTCTCTCTCCCATTCCCTTTCTCTCCCTTACTATATTTCTCCCATATCCCTTAACACCATCCATCCCCCTCTCCACCACTATCTATATCCCTCTCTTGCTCTGCCTCCCTCTCTCATTTTATGTACCATCTCTCCAAATATCTCTCTCCCCCTTTTCCCTCTATATCTCTATCCACCCTCTATCCCTTCCTCGCTTACTCTACTTCTCTCCTTATTTCTCCCTCTCTTCCTCACGCTCTCTCCCCCATTCCCACCCTCCCTCTCATTTTCCTCTCTCCCTCTCTTTACCCCCCTATACCTTCCATGCCTCCATTTCGATCTTTCTACCCCTCTCCCTTCCCTCCCTCTATCTCCCTTTCTACATCTCTCTCTATCTCTCCATCCTTTTCTCTCTCTCCCTCCTAATTCTTCTATTACTCACTCTCCTACTCATTATCTCTATCCCTATATCCCCCTCTTCTTAGCCCCCTTTATCCCTTTCTCACTCTCCTTCTATTTCTCTCCCCTTCCCCTACTCTTTTTCTCTCCCTACCTCTCTCCATCCCTTACTCCCCCTCACTCTCTCTCTCTCTCTCCCTTATTTTCTCTCTCTTGTCTCTTTTTACCATTATTCCCTCTCTCTCTACCCCTTACCCTACCCTTATCCATGTTCTTGTACATGATACCCTTTCTTGGACCCTACTTTTCTCCCTCTCTCATCCATCTACCATCCTCTCTCTCTCCCCCACCCCTCTCTCTCTCTCGACCTCCTTCTACTCCCTCTCTCTATATATTACAACCTCTTATGCCTTCCCTCTCTCTACTCTTCTCTGTCTCCATATATCCCTCCCTCTCACTACTCCTTCCCCCTCTCATTCTATCGCTCCTCCTACTACTCCCCCTCTATTTGCTAGTCATTCTCTCCCTCTGCCCCCATCCACAATCCTCTCTCTCCTTATCTCTCTTTCACCCCATCTGGAACCTACACCCCTCTCTCTCTCCTCCTCCTCTCTCTCCCCCCTCTCTCTCACTCTATCCCCCTCTCTCCCCCCCCTCCATATTCTCATTCTCCCTTCCTTCTTCTTCCTATGCCACCTTTCTCCCTCACTCCACCATTCATATCTACCTCTCTTATGTGTCCTCTCTCTGTATTTCCCTCTCTCTCTCTCTCTATATCTCTCTCTTTCTCTCTTTGTATTTGTCCCTCTATTTCTCTCTCACACTCCAACTTTCTCTCGTTGTCTCCTCTCACTCCCACTCTCTACCCCCATTGTCTCCCTCCCTCTTCTCTCTCTCCCACTCTTTCTTCCCATGTCCCTCCCTCCCACTCTTTCTCCCCCTCTCCCTTCCCTTACTTCCTCCCCCTATTTTCCACTCTCTATCTCCCTCTTTTCCCCCACCTCTCCTTCGCTTCATTCCTTCCTCTCTCTCCCCCTCCACCTCTCCCTCTCCTTCTCATTCAATCTATCGCCATATCCCTCGTTTTCTTGCCCACCTCTCCCTCTTTCTTTCTTTATATCTCTCTCACTCTCCATCCATCACTCTCTTTTGCATCCTCTTTCTCTCCCTCCCTTACTCTCTCTCACTCTCTCACTCCCACTCTCTCTCACTTTCTATCTCTCTCCCTTGTTTCCACTCTCCCCTATCTCTCCTTACCCCTTATCTCTCCCTCCCATTACTCCATCTCTCTCTTTCTCTCCCTCACTTTATCTCTCCCCCACTCTCTCAATTGCACATCTTTCTCTCTCCCCCCTCCACTTCTCTCTCTCTCGGTTTTTATCCCCACATTTCTCACTCTGGTACCACCTTCATCTCTCTTTCTATCCCTCTCCCTACCTCCCTCCTCTTGGCTCTCTCCTAATATAAATACAAATAATAGTTACATATATAATATATAAAAAAATTAATCTACACTATAAGAAAACTATGAGAAAATAAACCAAAACATATATAACATTTTCAAATGTATTTCTACGTAAACAAATACAAAAATTTAAATATACATATCATATGAATAATAATTACAGCATTACATGTAGTATTTAGTTTAATACCAAGTAATCAAAAATACATTATTTGTCAAATAGTAATGAAAATATAAATTAAAATAAAAAATAAAGAGCTCCGTATCTAAAACTACCACAGAAGAAAAAATTAATGTTTCGTTTTTTCTTCTAAACAATTTCACAAAATACATCTAAATTAAATCCATTTGGCTTAATATTTCTTTTAATTATTTTTTTTCAAAATTATGATATATTAATAAGAATATTTTAAATTTAAATTATCTTTATAATTATTTAAAATCATATACATGTATTTATAATGAAATATTATTTGCGTCAAACATCGAACTTAAAAAATATGAAATATTAATTTCCAGAAAAGAATGTTGTGATAATTTGAATACTAATAAAACCAACAATATTATTTTCCATTTATATCAGAACAGTAAGCGTGAAAATGATAAAGGAATAGCTGAATAGCTTACCAAACTAAGAGAAAAAAGAGACTTAAATGAAGAGTGCCGACTAAATAAAAATAAAAGCAAAACAAAACTTCCAAAACAACTAAATTATTAAAAAAAACAAAGAAACAAAACTTCAAAAACCTTTAGGGAATACCGGAAAACAAAAAGACATAATCAACATTTGGAAACACAAAGAGCAGGAAAATAATAGCTATACATATGCATATATTCATATCATCCTTCCTTAATTTTCAAGAAATATGAAAATAGAAATGAAAATGCGATATACTTTAAGAAAAGTAAACGAAAATGATTAAACATAAACTGTTAAAAAGAAAATCAATGGAGGCCACATTTTGAACCATTCATTAAAACCATGATTCTTTGTTCTTATGATGGTCGTGACTGAAACTCGGAAAGATTTAGTTAAGACAAAATGAATTGATGAAAGGTAAGACAAAAAGAATCCATGAAAGCGCAGTAAGTTTAATGATTAATACATATGAAAAAACCATGACAATGATGAAGGAAAGAAAAATAGAAACAGGAAGATAATATGAAAGCAATTAATCGATGTTATAAAGAACACATTTTATAACTTAACTAAAATATATATAATATTTAAAAATGTTTTTTTTTTTTATATATATTTTTAATTAATATTGTTTTTGATGATGATGATGATGATTAACGTTTACTGAGACCAATCTTTAGTCTATCAGACTTAAAGAAAAGATTTATTTAGTTTTATTTAAGATTTAGAAAAGATTTATTTAGTTTTATTTAAGATTTTATTCCTATGCTCGAAAAATTTGGAGAGAAGCCTCCGGAGCTCACTATAATTTTGACATTTTAAAAGGATAGGAAGGTCAGTATTGCAACAAAGATTATGAAATTGAGCTTTAATGTGATTGTACACACACCACTCTAAGAGGAAGTGATTTTCATCCTAGATGTTCGTATTCTTACAGAGATGGCAGATCCTTCCATCCATGGTGTTTTAGGGACTGTCCAATGACCTATTTCACTATGGAGCTCATGAGAGTTCGTTCTAATCTTGGCTATATTAATTTTATTTTTTGAGCCAATTAAAATAGAGAGATACTTTTGATCTTCTAGGGTGGGGTTGATGACTTCCTTATAATATCTTAATTTTCTTTTAGCCGCTAGATCTTCTCACACCACATTTTTTCTTTGAACTTAGAATAACAATTTTTTTAATGTTATTAATGTTTTGCAATGCAACATTCTCGTCGATCTCCCAATTGTTAGAATGTGTAATTCCTACTTGTTCAGTTGTGACTCTCTATGTATAGAGTCTGTTCGTATTTAATAGGAGTTAGCTAAAACTAGTTTCCTTGTTTGGTGTGAGGTTGAGATATTCCCTCAACCAACTTATTGTATGTCCAAGATAGATTTCCTATCTTGAGACTAATTCATGTATAAATGTGTGTAATCTATTTGATTAATAATATAGTTTGCATATTAAAGTTTTATTTTGGTATCAGAGCTTTCTTCTGTTAGCCTTAGGAATATGTGCAAAGGCAGTACATCCAAAGACTCTTAAATGACTCACATCATACTACCAGACCAGACATTGCATACTCAGTCAGTATCCTTAGTCAATTCATGGCTAAGCCTTCAGGAAATCACTGGAATGCTACAAAGAAAGTTCTCCAATACTTAAAGGGAACAATGAATTTAGGTATTATGTATACTGATGAATCTGATGTTGCACTAACAGGTTTTTCTGATTCAGATTGGGCAGGAAATCCAGATGACAGACGATCTACCTCTCGCTATGCATTTCATATTGGATCAGAGGTCGTATCTTGGAGTAGTAAGAAACAACCAACTGTTTCTTTATCATCAATAGAATAAGAGTACAAAGCTTTTACCAATGCCACCTGTGAAGCTATTTGGTTGCGAAGAATTCTTGCAGATCTTGAAGAGGCGCAAAGTGGCTCAACATGCATCAATTGTGATAATCAAAGTTCTATCAAATTAGCACATAATCCAATTTACCATGCTAGAACAAAACATGTTGAGTTACAATACCACTTTGTACGTGAGAAAATTGGGTCGAATGAAATTGAATTAATATTTTGTAATACCAAGGATAATATGGCTGATATATTTACTAAGCCCCTTGGTAAAATCAAATTTGAAGTTTTTAGAAGTCAATTAGGTATTGTAGAAAATCCATTTCTCCATTAAGGGAGGATGTGAGAATAATCTAGATCATGCAGAAATAGATTTAGTTTTTGTTTGTTGAACGAGAGTGTGTATTTAGAAATTGGTTCCATCTATCTAGGTTTGTTTCTTCTTCTTCAGGAAGATTAGGTGAGTGCAATTTGCTATATAAGTGTGATGTAATCGTGCAATTGAATTCATTGATTTTCAGTGAGCTTTGTCTCACGTTTATCTGATGTGCTTTGTTGTGTTTGTTTAATTTAATTTGGTAGGAACGTTGTTAATTGGATCAACAGACTGTCATCTCTGAAGAGAGCTTAACGTACGCAGAGTGAGTGGCTATGTAAAGACGTTTATCTTCAAGTTTTTTCCAGGCATTTTTTGTATGGTCTCCATGGATCGGAGATGGATTCCATTGCTCTTGGCTCTGCTGTGCCTAATGTCACAGTTAAATGTCCTCATTTCGGCTTCTGAATCGACGTTTTATGAATCATTTGACGAGTCCTTTGAAGGGAGATGGATTGCATCCCAAAAGGAAGATTATAAAGGTGTATGGAAGCACGAAAAGAGTAATCGGCATTTTTTTTTGTGTGGAGTGTAGCAAGGCAATGTCATAATTGCAGCGGCCACTGCATGCTTCGTGGTGTGAAATCTTTCTAATATGAAGGGCTCAGGTTACATGTTGTCCTTATCCACGTCAATGTTGGTGCCTATTTACAGTTTAAGCTTTGAAACATTTTTTTGTTTGATAACATGTTCTTTTGTCAACATAATCGGCCGGAGATTCCTCGTTGCTTCGCGTGTTTCTGTGAAATTACTTTAGTGACAAAAAGCATGTATTTGGTCATACAAGAATAAGAAAGAAAGGCAGAGTGTGGAGTGTTTTGGCACTCTCCAGGTAACTCTTGAATGTATTGAAGCATTGAGCCTAGCTAACTCAATGGAGTGGTTTTGTTAGAATTAGCTACTCTAACAAATCGCTCAGGTGAATTCAAGACAACATTTAGACAAGAAAAATAAAAAAGGATGTAAAGATACTTCGTGGTGGATAGCAAGACTGAAGTGTAACAAATATTATTTTTGTGCAACAACCCAACAATGACTCTAAAAATTAAAGGATGATGGACATGTAGGTGAACATTTGTGTGAATTAGTGTGGGTTTCTTAGAATAAACTTTTGATGATGAGTCACTCAGTTGAATGGTAAGCAAGTCTAGGATGGTTTTGTAGTGGTCATTTTATGTATCTGGTAACTCCAAGAGATGGAGTATGTATGTCTTATAAAGGCATGTGTATCCCCGTAAAAGTTCATGGTAATCTCAAAACCACTTTGTAACTACAGGTTCATGGTCATCCAGAAACCATTTTTGCAGTGTCAGTTTGTGGTCAACTAAAAACCATGTATAATAGTGAAGCAGACTGGAAATAGGTTTATGTCAGTGTTTGCCACTGAAGGAAGAGCATGGGTATGGGTCATCCGATAAAACCCCGATGAAAGAAGAGCATGGTTACGGGTCATCCGATAAAACCCACATTGGAGGGGGATCTGTAGATACAGGTATATGTATACGGTGATAATGGTTGACAAAACCATGTATATGAAGGAAATCCTACGAGACCAGCGGTTGCAGCGGTTGGTACCCATGCATTTTGGTGGATGGTTGCTCCTTTATATGGACGTCGACATATTATTTTTTGTTATGTTTGACCACAACTAGATTTTGT
Source organism: Pinus albicaulis (assembly GCA_034641835.2). Lineage (NCBI taxonomy): Eukaryota > Viridiplantae > Streptophyta > Pinopsida > Pinales > Pinaceae > Pinus > Pinus albicaulis. The sequence continues at coordinate 1,137,926,421 of CM076580.1, forward strand.
GAAGCGATATTGAGACAAGTAGTCATTAAGGGGGTGTGTTAGAATGTGTAATTCCTACTTGTCAAGTTGCGACTCTCTATGTATAGAGTCTGTTCATATTTAATAGGAGTTAGCTAAAACTAGTTTCCTTGTTTGGTGTGAGGTTGAGATACTACCTCAACCAACTTATTGTACGTCCAAGGTATATTTCCTATCTTGAGACTAATTCATGTATAAATGTGTGTAATCTATTTGATTAATAATATAGTTTGCATATTAAAGTTTTATTTCCAATGGTTTAACCAAGCCCTGGTGTCTTTATACCGACCTCCTTTAAGCCTTATGTGGTTTTGGCGGGAATTTAAAGCTAGCCTAGGAAGTCTGTGGTCTCCTATGCTATTGAGCTTGTGCTTGTACAATAGAAGCCTAGTCATAGCTAGGCTCTCGATAGGGGAAAGACCCACTTCTATAAGGAGAATAGGATAGGTTGTATTGCTTTTAATTTTAATGTTATACGTTATAAAACACTTCTGGATTTGCTCAATCTTTCTCCAGGATCCTTTAGAGATGCTGCAAGCCCAAACCTCACATCCATATAACATAATAGGAGTGACTAACGGTTCAAAGAGAAACTTTTTTCTATCCCACATGACGAGGTTTGTCATTTTACAATTATTTTCAAGACCAAAATAAGCTTTCCACCCCCCATTAATCCTTTTCTGAATGCTATAGTTCGAATTGAGCTTGTGATGAATATCAATTCCTAGGTACTTGTAAGAAGACGCTTCCACCAAGTTACTATTGTCATACATAAAATTAGAGTAAGTGTCATTCTTGGATTTGATAATCATAACTTTTTCTTTGTGAGTGTAAAAGACATACCCATTGTAGAGCAGAAATCTTTAAGAAGTCTAAGTTACTTATCAAGATCACATGAGCACCTTGTGAGAAGAACAATATCCTCAACATAGAGAAAAAAAGATGATGTATATATTAATAAAAATATTTTAAATTTATATTTATTTATTTTATATATTAATAAAAATATTTTAAATTTGAATATATTTATTTTATATATTAGTTAAAATATTTCAAATTTAGATTATTTTTATAGTTATTCAAAATGATGAAAATGTTAAAAAAAAAAAAATTATCTCTTTAAACATAATATACCTTTCTTCACACATCAAACTTATAGAATAATTAAATATGTTTGATAAATGGAATACTAATAAAAGCTATATGGCATTCCAATAAAACCAACCAAATTATTTTCGATTTATACTAGAGAGTAGTAGCATAGAAATGCTAACAGAATAGCTTTCCAAATTAAGGGAACAAGGAGGCAATAACTATATGTACGAAACATTTTATATATATATATATATATATATATATATATGGAGCTAGAGAACACCGAAAAAACAGCAAAAGCAGACCTATTGAATCACTTTCTTTGGATGATGAATAGCATTTAGAAACACACAGAGCAGGAAAATAATGACTATATAAGCATGTATTCATATGTCCCTTTCTGAATCTCTAAGAAATATAGAAATTGAAACGTGAAACGGTAATAGTTTTAGGAAAAGTCTCTGATAAATAAAACGGTTACGATTAGAAGAAAAGAAAATGCGGCTACTTCTATAATCATCTATTAAAACCATGATTCTCTGCTTTCTATGACCGTGGGGACTGGTACTAGAGAATTTCATTAATGAAACCATTGTAAGGTTAATAATCATTCCAGAGGACAAAACCAAGACAATGTTGAATACGTTTACACACCTTTGATGGTCTTGTTTGATATCATATGTGCGTGATCGACCAACCGCTTATTTCTGGATCACACTTTGCGGGTTCTTTCTCCACAAGGGAATTGAGACTGACATAAATAGCGTGTCATGTCGAAGGCCATCCTATGAAAAAAGGAAAATGTAGAATGGTCAGTGTAAGAAGCCTTCATGAGTTTATTTAATCAAGAAACCGACATAGTCATTCAATTAACAAACTAGAAAAGAGTGATACGTGCAAGAAGCTTCCAGGAGTTTAATGAATGATTTTTTTTTTCAGCATTGTCGTGGTTTTGTCCTTTGTATTGATCACTAACTTTACAATGGTTTCATTAATCAAATTCTGGAGTACCAGTCAAGACGGTCATAAAGCGATACCTGCACGAAGATTTCAGGAGTTTACTGAATGAAGAAGCCTCTCAAAAAGACAAAAATAACCCATAAACCATGAAAGAGAGTAGAGCAGAATTCAATCCGATCAAGAAACCTTTCAGATAATCCAAACCGAGAGATCTCCCTACATGGTATCCAGCAACAACTACCGACAAGTTGACAACGTCTTTCCTCTAATAATTTCAACGTCCGTCCATCCCTATCATAACCACACTCCCAATAAGAACACAAACGTGAAACACGCCACATAAACATACAAAGAAGCACTTACAATACAAACATGACAACAATGAACGTTGAGCGATCCTGCAAATGACAGAAGATTATTATGTGAACAACGAACATTACAACATCGAGAGATGCTGCGAATGACAGAAGAGGATGATGCTAACAAAAGTATTTGAACTGTATATAGACATGAATTCCATCCCTCCATCGTTAGAGAAACGTGTAAGTGAAACCACTTCATTTATAATTTCTCAAAACTGGACCGTGGGATAAGTTTAAATATTTTAGCCGTTAGAGAATGGATCAAAATTTAAATATGAGATAAGCAGTTTGAACCGTTAAAGTAACAGATCAATGCAACCATAAAAGCTCGATCTCGATCGACATTAAAGCTTATCCGCTTTTACAACAAATTATCCACATCATTTAAACTTCTCAAAATAGGAATGTGGAATAAGTTTCAACCATCGTGTCCTTGGCGTAACAAAAGCTTGATTAACTTTAAAAGTTTGGCCTGCTATAAAGCTTGATCGACTTTTGCAAGAAATTATTCATGTCATTTATGATTTCTTAAAATTGGAAATGTCAACACGACGATATATGAACCTGCGCCTACAACTCAACCTTATGGGTAACGTTTTCTTCTCTTGCTCCGCTTTTTGCCAAATTATTCATCCTCCAACCGTCGGTGGATTTGAATTTCAACCACCTAGGGACATAGCTCAATGCAAGTATATCTTATATCATTTATCATTTGTTATGTCGGAAAAGACAATGAGATATGTGCTTCACATTAGTCGGGCAAACGGAGCATCCTCCAGATTCACAAGGGATATTTGTTTTATTATTATTTATTTTATTTATATATTTGTGTCATTTTTCTATATTATAATAATAATAATAATAGGAGGAATAAGTAATGAAATGCATCAAACTATAAGGATTTGTAATTTACATTTTATAAATTTTAATATATTATCATATTTATAAATATGATAGTGTTTATAAGTGTTGCTAAAGATGCTAAATATATGTAACTTTTAATTTAATTAAATTAATTAAAAATTTGTCCACTAATATTAATAAATTCAATTTTGAATTTCTTAGCTTATTTATCCAATAATAACGAGTATTATTATGTATAAACACAATATAAATTTAAAATATAAAGAAGTTTAGGAATAGTAAAAAAATATGGTAAATAATTAAAAATATAAATAAAAATCATGTATGAAAAATAACTAAAATTTCTTTTTATATTTACTTCATTATAATGGTAAATAAATAAAAATATGAATAAAAGAAAATTATGGTAAATAAATAAAACCTATTTTTATGTTTAATCCATAAACCTCTTTATATTTAAAGAAAACTCAAAAAAGATGTTTTATTTCGGTGAAGCCTATGTGTCAAATACCATTTTAATAACATTCGCTAAATACCATGGGCCAAAGACCATATTTATAAAATACGTATGGCAAATAAATAAATGTGAAAGAGCTATAAAGACCTATGGTAAATTAATAAAAAATTATCAAGTAGGATTAGAAATCAACATCTAATTATTTACCAAGCCTATGAGCGAAATACCAAGGTAAATTACAGAGGGATGGTAAAAAAAAATATTTTATTTAAATAAATCCTATGAGCGAAATATCATGGGCCAAATTATTATTATTACCACCCAAAAAAAAATTCTCATTAGGTCCATCACAATGTATGAGGTTCATTGCAACCTTGGATATATTCTATGATTTGTTGTGATTTTTTTCTTGTGGCTACAACTTAGTTTTGGTTTTCACCTAGTTATCATGATTCAAAACTTTGTTATCATCTTAGATCCTTATAGCATTATATATATTATGTGAGTTAATGTGATGTTTTGTTTGTCACTATGATTCAAAAATCAGTTATCATACCACAATATTGACTTTCTTATTGTTTGTTTTTTTTATGAACCCCCTAAAAAAACCAGAGGAACATGAGAGGGATCAATCACGTTTGCATATCAAGACATTTGATACCTTTTGGATCTTGGTAGATAAACCACATTCCACATGAATACTATGAGTCAATACCATGGGTTGTTTTAATAGTTTGGTATTGTTTTTATTTTTTATTTGACCTAGTTAAAATGTTCATTACAATATGTTAATCTTCTTATTTAATTTACTTTTATTTTGATCTTTGAGTAATTTGACAAAGTCACCAAAACCTAAATTCAATCAGTTATTAAAAAAAAAAAACTAACATTATAAAAAAAATATATGAAACTTTTACTTGTGAATCTAATGGCCTAAAATATTTCAATCTTCTAACATTTGATCCAATGGCTCAGACATTGACACAGTGACACCTAGGTGAGTTGTTTTCAAATAAGAATGTCTTAAGACGTAATTAAAAGATTATTATTATTATTATTATTATTATTATTAAATCTAATATTCATTTTAATATATTATAATATTAGTACTATCATATTTAATAAGTGTGGATTAATATAATATTAAATTTATTATATTATAATATATATTAATATATCATGGCATATATTAACTCGATATGTATATGGGAAGGAAGAATAAAGACATAAAGTAATAGAGGTGTAGAAATAGAGAAGTGACGACTCTAAGCCGACATCATTGCACTTGTGTGAGTCGGGTGAAGAACACGGGTGGACATGACCAAGCGTGATACGTGCGCACCCACATGTAGTGGATGAGCCTGCAAGGCAGATAGGGTAAGCAAACAATATGTATCTTTCAACTCGGGTGAACCAAAGTGCATGCAGGGTCATCATGTAGTTAACGACTGTATAATTTGGAGGACAACATGGAGGCCGGTCAGCTTATAGTGTGTTACGTGCAGAGGAGTGAGTTGATAGTACACTATGTGTAGACCAGGTTAGTCGGTGACTCGAGTCGTGAAGAAGTGTAGGAAATGACCAGAGTCATTCAGAAAGAGTTTGAAGAAACCCGAATCATGCAAAAAAAGTCAAAGACTGACCAAGCTCTCGCAAAGTTGGTCCTCCATTGTAAGCTTCGTAAAATTATTCTAAAAAGAACAATAAAATTTTTACATTGATAAATATTGTTGTTGGTCTCTTTATGGTTGCATTATGTAATTATGTATTGTTGTGTTATGTTTTCCACACATAACTAATAATGGAATAATTTAAGTATAATTATTTGTTGGAGAAGACAAGAACAAATATAATTATGGGAGTCTAGTCGATGTCGCACGATACACTAAGCCGGGAATCAAGTCGGGGGAATGAAATGGGGGAGAGAAGGAATGAAGAGAGATAGAGGGAGAGGAGTGAGAGAGGTAGAGAAGGGTAAGAAAGGGACATCAAGACACAAATATGGAAGAGGTGGAGAAATAAGGATACATGGAAGGATACAGGCAGAGGATTGGAGGGTAGAGAGAGAGAGATATGGGGGAAGAGAGATGGGGAAGAGAGAAGGAAGTATGAGAGAAACAGATAGAGACGAAGTACGAGAGATAGGACATGAGAGAGAGGAGGAGAGAGAAAGGGATGGATAGATGGAGTTAGAGGGGGGAAGAGGGAGTGAAGAAAAAATACATAGAGAGTGAGAAGTGGAGAGAGAGAGTGAGTGACAAGGTAGAAATGGAGAGAGGGTGTGTATGTTTAAGGGTGACTTAAATAGGCAAAGAAGGAGAGAGGGAGAGAAATAGTAACATAGTTGGAGAGAGAGAGAGTGATGGGGAAGAGAAAGGATTGGAGAGAGAGAGAGAGAGAGGGAGAGAGAGAGAGAGAGAGAGATATCAGGGAGAGAGAGGAAGGAAGGAAGAGAGAGGATGTTAGAGAGTGCAGAGAGGGAGGCAAAGAGAGATGAAGTTGGAGGGGTAGAGAGAGGGAGGTAAGAAGAAATACATAGAAAGAGAAAAGTTGAGATATTGAGATGGAATGAAAAGAAATAAGGAGAGAGAGGGAGAGAGGATAGCACGATGAAATAGAGTGAAGTGAGGGAGAGGGAGGGAAGGGGAAGTGAGAGAGAGAGAGGGATAAATATATAGATTGTAGAAAGAGAGCGCATGTTTTTCGGGTGATATAGAGAGATAGAGGGAGATAGAGATATTGATGGAAGGTAAAGAGAGGGTATAATATAGAGAGGGATAGATGGAGGGAGGGACAAAGAGATGGATAGATATGGAGTGAGAGAGCATGTCTGTTTTGGGGGGTGAGATAGACATTTAAAGAATGAGAGATGGAGGGAGATATAGATATAGATGGAGGGGGAGAGGGAAGAATATTTCTTGCACTATATGCATTTATTTTGAGTGTAGATGGCAATTTCTAATAATATGGATTGATTTCACTAGATGCATTGATTTCAATGTAGATGATTTCTAATCTTATTTGAGTGCTTGCACTAAATGCATTGATTCCAATGTAGATGGTGATTTTGAAACCTATTTGATTTCTTGCACTAGATGCATTGATTTCAATTTAGATGTTGATTTCTAATTATATTTGATTTCTTGCACTAGATCAAATGATTTAAATGTAGCTAATTTCTAATCTTATTTGACTGCTTGCACTAAATGCATTGATTTTAATGTATATGGTGATTTCTAAGTGATTTCTAATCCTATTTGATTTCTGCACTATATGCATTTATTTCAATATAGATTTTGATTTCTAATTATATTTGTTTTCTTGCACTAGATGCATTGGTTTCAATGTAGATGATTTCTAATCATATTTTATTGCTTGCACTAAATGCATTTATTTTAGTGTAGATGTTGGTTTCTAATCCTATTTGCTTACTTGCACTAGATGCATTGATTTGAGTGTAGAGGTTGATTTCTAATCCTATTGATTGATTGCATTAGATGCATTGATTTAAGTTGTATACTAATCCTATTTGATCACTTGTATTAGATGCATTGATTTAAATGTAGATGTTGATTTATTATTTGATGTAATTGGATGTATGATGGTATATTAATTTTAAAACGATTGAATTAAAAGTGCACAGTGATAGTAATTCAACCTATTGATATTGGAGAGCAAAGGAGACAAGGTATGATGTTTACTACAAAAAATTGAACTAAATATTTAAATGGTTTACTATTACTACTTTCCTTTTCATATAATCTATATGAGAAAATGGTATAACTAACAAGGGTGACAATAATAATAGTAGAAGAAAATAGCTTGATATTGATCACAATGAATAATATTTGTAATTGAGTACATTATTATTATTCACATTTTCTATCATTAAACACTACTACATTTTCACTTTGCATTCAAAATTTTTATTCCGACATTAAACTTATTAAAAATATTTATCATCTCAGCAAACTGAGGTAAGTAAGAAAATTTAAAGTTAAAATGACCAGATTAATATCACACACATTTAGCATATTTAAAATGATTATATTAATATTATATTTATTTACATATTATTGATAAAATTAATCATATCTTCGATAGATTGTTCTTGGCTGTATACTACTGAAACCAACCTAGATCATCTTAACTCCAAATCCATCTTAACTCAAAATCTAGGTGGTTGATAAATACAGAGTTAAGATGGACTATGGATTGACACTGGTGATAGCACAATTTAAAATAATATTAACTACAATATTATTTAGATGTTTGACCTACCTTATTTATAATATACAAGATTAAATAATAAGTTAAATGCATTATAAAATTATTTGTTCAGAAATATCAATGGATATTGGGAGTAATTATTGAAAATGTAATCTTTTATAACTAAAAGCATGGTATGAATTATGTATATAATAAAAAATATTTAAATTTACTTGTCTATATATTGGTAACTTTACTCTATACATTTGTCTTTTCTAATCTAAAGGGTTTCACATCATTAAAGATAAATGAGAAAAATAGTAAACTAAAATTTTCTCATCATTCAAGATAAATGAGAAGCGTAATAAATTTAGCCAATAAACTTATAATCCAATCTTTCAACCCTTTCTTAAAATTTTTTTTAGATTTAATTAAACTAAAACCATAAATTTCATATGGAGTTCACCTTAGAACAAAAATAAAACATTGAAAGTAAATATCAATAGATAGTAATGTTAATCCTAGGTTCCAAGAATTCCCCTCCTAGCCAATAGACTTATTGTAATCCAATATTTCAACCCTTCGTGAATTTGCATCTTGTGGATAAGTTTTTTTTGCCTATATATATAAGATTTTGCTGTGGAGGAAAAAGTTTTATTTTGTTTTGAAAAATAAGAGAAAATTTAACATTATATTTAAAATGTCTTATTAATAGATTGTTAGTAAATGAAGAAGAAAAATTTGAGGAAAATAAAAGAAATAAAATACTTGTAATAATATTAAAAATAAAAATAAATTTTTTTTATTTTATTTTTTATGAATTATTGAAAAAATTAAATATATTTTAAAAAATGAGAGTTTAAACCAAATAGAAAAATGAACTATAAAAAATGTTGAAACTTTATTATTAAAAAGTCAAAATTACGAAAAACTATATCATAAAAGTAATTACTTTACTTGAAAATAATATAAGGTTTTTTTGGAAGATATAGAATAGTTGATTAGGATTACTTTATTATTGGATAGAAGAAGAATGACCAATTTATAATGAGATGTTTATTATCAAGATTTCTTCTATATTTAATTTTTCCCAATGAAATTTGAACCTGAAATTTATTGAGAACTAAATTCCGCTCAAACCAACTAATCTACACCTCATACCTAAAATATTTGATAATTTGATATAAAATAACAAATATAAAATATAATATTTGGATGAAATAACTACATTAATGATTATGGGCATTAGTATTGAGATCAATATTAATATTAATCATTTTTTAATTGTAATGAACTCTAAATTATTAAAATAATTTGGACAAGATTTTGAATTAAACTTAACCATCAAAACTATTATTTTATAATTATATAATTTTAAAAATTATTATTATTATTATTATTATAAACTCAGACTACACAATTCAAATATCTAATAAATAAAATAAAATATTAAAACTGATGTCTCCTATTTTATATATATATATATATCTTATTTTAATTAAAAATACCTTGCTTAATCAAACGACAATATAAAATGAAAAATATCATGTTCTTCATCTTCCTAGAAATACCCATTAATAAATAACTAGATAAGAGTAACCCTTATTTATGATTATATCATTTTTATATTTTGTACTCTTCAAAGATTTGGAGTTTAAATTTTACGATTTCTTATATTCCTATTCATACATGCTTATGAGGTTTTGTTGATGATAATTGAGTACGCAACCATTTTTTTCAATAAAATGAATATTAATATAATTCAAAGGAATGTGTCTAATATGCAGAAGCATATACTTACATGGTTTCTAGCCATAGTTATCTTTTGGGTTTTAATAGGTCGTTTTTGTTCTATTCAAAATTTCATGAAGTCGGCTTTGTTATATTTCAACATTTCATGAAGCCTTATTTGTTCTATTTCAAAGGTTTTATTTTACCGATGTCCATAAATTTGTTTGTCTAATTTAAATTTTTTTCTTCAAAGAACACATGAAAGAGATGGGCGGATGCCATGGCTAGAATGGTTGCAAGGGTGATGATTTTGCCATGTATTTTGTAATTTCTGTTGGAGCCCATGAACGTAAGAATGCATGTATTTACAATAACAACCATATCTACTTAAGCACATTTTTTTCCACCAGAAAATAACCATACTATCTGTGGATCTTTATAAATCCAGCTCGATATATTATTTATAATAATATACACATATACACATTTTCTCAACCAACAAATAGAAGGATATATTTACCATATCATCCAAAATGGAATCCAGAGGCTGAAACCTCTACCTTAGAAGTAATACCAGGATTCACCTCCTTTCGAGGAAATCCAAAATCCACTACCAAACTAAAATCATGCATCCAACGTCCAGGGTTGCAATCCTACACCATTATACCCTCATTGAACAGTTACTGAATCATTGTTCTAGGGAACACTCCCCATGTGCATTTGATTCCATATGTCAATGCTAATGACCAAACCAAATGCATCCCCGACCTTCCCTTCTCTGCTACACAATCCCTCGGGAAATCATGTCACACCCCTTCGTTTAGTCACTCACCTTCAAAGTTTCGTTGGAACCCACATCCATTGGAAAGAATTCCTCGCATCAGAAGGTACCAAAACCAAGGCATATCCCTGCCTCAAAACAATTATACTGGTCATAGAATGCTCATAGAAATCAATGGACACTATTGGGTACTAGTTTCCCACAGTGGCCCTGCTCCGGAAGTGTTTTACCAACATATTTTTACATGTTCCAATTCCTTTTTTTGTTGTTGTTAATTCTTGCAATCAAATCCAACCACCCAACCGGGTATTTTTGTGTTTTCTTTACCAGGCACATAATTTCCATTATATTAAAAATAAATTGAAATAAATTCACATCATACCTCATTGGTAGCCCGTATATAAGGTACAATTTCAATTATTTTCACTTCGTGTTAGAATAAGTCAAACTAGCAATTTGATCAAATCATTTTGTATAAACATATCGCATATGGTTAGATCAAAACAAATACATCATAGGTAAAATCATGAATCACATGCAATAATCATAAATCACACGTAACCATGATAAGTCAGAATCATAGATCATATGCATAATAAAAATGAAATAAAATATCAATAATTATCCTTCATCTATCCTTACTTATTCTCGTGTTCTTTCTGTATGCATGCTAGATCGGTTGCCACACCCGAGAAGCACTCAATGCCTTTGATTCTCTCCAAATACGTACACATGCTCATAGTGTACATCACAACATGTACATCCATAGAAGGTGTACAACACCACACAATACATAAACATACAACTGGCTTACAATAAAACAAAATACATACACCTACACCTGGTGTAGAATACGACACAACACTTATACATACATAGAGTACAACAAGAAAAATACGCATGTCATGATACAAAAACTACACCATGCACATACATAATATTGTATGCTCGAAACACAACATGTACATCATGCACACAATACCACATTTATACCAGTACCATATGCACACCACGTACACAACACTATCTCTACACAATAAATATTGCATAATGTGTGCACAACATCACACGTACAATACACTATCTTCACAATGTGTACATAATGTCAAATGTACACTACACCACCTGTATAATCTATAATCAATATGACATGCACACAACACCACATGCATGACATGTACTCGACACCACATGTACATAATGCTACATGCAAGACATGTACACAGACCCACATGCACATGTCACCACTTGTAAAACATGTATACAACACCATAGGCACACAACGCCAAATGTACATAGAAACATATGTACATCATGCACAAAACACCATATCTACATAGCGATATATATTCAACATGTACATCGCACCATACGTACACAACACCACATATACAACATACACACAAGACCATATGGACACAACACCACATATCCATCCTGCACACAATACCATATGTACATAACACCGCATATCCAACATGTACATAACACCATCTATACCTAGCACTGCATATGAAATATACACACAACACCATATATACAACAAACATAGAACATCATATGCACACAATACTATCTATGTTACATGTACACATAACAATAGGTACAATCATTGAATATAAAACATGCACATTATATAGATGACCGTATTACTACACATCTATAGACCACACATTGAGCCCACAAGAAACCTTTCTTCTAGTGTCTTTTCGGTATCCATGCTTATCCTCGCATACCACTGATCACACTACTTTCACTTCTATGATGTGCCCCTAAAAATTACTTTTCCATAACATAAACATAGGAATAGAACAAGCATAAAACATTAAATCATATTCACATGATACTAACCTCATAGATCTATCAAGGCTACTCTACCACTTGATTCGTCATAACCAAGAACCTCTTTATTTCATTCACATGCATAAGAAATCATTCCTCCAAAATAAATATCTTTGAAAATCATATAGTGACGTAGATGCATAGGTCCATACATATATAATAATTATCATAAATAAGTCATTACGGTGTCATAAAATTACATAGATACACACACATATACATGTAAACATCAACATTAAACAATAACGATCCATGAAGACCCTGTCATACATGAAATGCATACATAAATATATGTATACATATATAAACATTAACATAATCACGATCACAACACAATTTCTAGATATCATAAGGTCTAGGTTAAGAGAACCTTGTTTATTCCTACACACCATGAACAACATTGAGAAATATAGTTCACAACATAGGTAAGAAATATGACGTCTAAAATCCATTTACTTTACCTTTCTAATTACCTTTATCATGTATGTATTTCCACCGTCCATGTACCATAATTGATCTGAAAATGTAACTATTTATAAATGTTGTGCAAAGTATCCATTTCCATTTAATTAAGTGTGAAAAATATTCTCCATGTCTTGCAGGTTAAACAAAGTGTTTTTGGTAATTGTTTCTAAGTTTTTGTGTGAGGAAATGTTAATTAATTTTACTATTTAACATATTATATTAGAAATACATAGCAAGAGAAATTCACCATAGCATAACACAAAAAAATGATGAGGTAGTTCACCCCTCCTCGGCTACATTTGTCGGGTCCAGGGCTCCCAATGAGCATGTCCTTGCTCTATTAAGTTGCTCAAAATGGTTATACAGTGCGATATATGCCTAAACAAGCAAAAGAAGCTGTGAATTTGACTTCAGAAGACAAAAATAAGCTAAAAATGGCTTTTGTTTCACCTCAAACAGTGAAGTACAACCCAATACAACTTCATCTTCCTGATGGCCCTAGTGGCCCTTTCCTCTTTCCTGAAGCAAAAATGGCTGAAGAACACCTATTTTAGCTCTACAACCTATCCCAAACACTCTAGAAGGTTGAAGAAAGCCAAAATTGACTAAATTTCGTCCCATTTGGCTCAATATTGAGGAATTTATGACCTCCCAAAGAAAACTACCCAATGTCACTTGAAAACCCCACCAAATGTGGGCTAACTCTAGTAAACTCCGCTAAAGATGGCATAAAGCCAGATTTGGTGGAACGTGCGCCAAAGAAGGTGGAACCACAAGAAGTTATAATAAATGTTATTTATTGTGGTCACATGGACCGTTTGATCCCGCGAGAACCATCAGCCTCACCATACTACGTAACTAAAACTCTTGGAATTTAATGTTTGTGATGGGTCAGTCACATTATGTGTGAACCGCCAACATAAACGATTATGTAAACTACTGCAGAGTGTTACTTTTGGCCGCAGCCATGCGGTCACGTGGAATCAGGGGCTGTCGGGCTGGCCCTGCGGGGCTAGCCCTTAAATTTTCCGCCCAATACATTTTCAAACTTCAAATATGAATTTTGAACATTATATGTTAAGAAATTCTGCAAGCAGGCCAGTACAACGCTGTATTGGTACAGGGGAGGTCAGGTGTTCGAAACCCCAACCCTCCATAAAAATTTTGACCGATTGCTCCTAGGCCACTTGGGGGCCTCCGTGCTTGCCACATGGCAACCTGCTATTGGTCCACGTAAACAATGTCAAACTACCCTCCAATAATTGTTTTCCACTTGTCCGTATATCATTCGTGTCGATGGAATATTCTTTGAAATATTCTCTTTTTAATTTTTCCAAATTTGAAAAGTCAAACATGGTCAAATTTTTTTGGAGTTTTACTGGAGACTTCAAACCTTCATAACTTTCACATACGACTTCGAATTTGAGTCTTGTTCACGGAGCCATAATTGCAACGATGAGGCCTTTCTAGTCATTCATATTACAACCAATTCTGAGCAGTTCCATTTTTGAGCATTTTTTCCACTTGGACGTGATCACCTGATCAATAATGGACATAACTAGTCCAAATGATTGTCATATTCTTACCTTCTCCTATGATTACTCATGCACCAAGCTTTATTTGGGCCTTACATTACTTTTTTGGTACCACATAACTCTTCCCAAGCTCCATTAACTTTCCTCTTTCCAAAAAAAATCGCAAGACTCTCAAAACATGAAAGGAAAGAACAAGAGAAAACAAGAATAATATCGTGAAACACCAAAAAAAATATGACACCAAAACAAAGTTGTATGGCCATGCACTAGATGCAATTAAGGCCGAAAATAAAGCACAACCAAATCCCATAACAAAGCATAATAGAGAGTGTGTAGCGGATGAGCCCACAACGTACGTAGGGTTAGCAAACAACACATATCTTTCACCTCGGGTGAACCAAAGTGCATGCATGTTCAACATGTAGTGAATGAATGTATATTTCGGTAGACAACGCGGAGGTCGGTCAGGTTATAGTGCATTAGATGTAGAGGGATGATCTGATAGCACACTATGTGCAGATCAGGTCAGTCGGTGACCCGAGTTGTGCAGAAGTGCAGGAAGTGACCAGAGTCATTCGAAAATATTTTACAATGACCCGACTCATGTAGAAAAAGTCAAAGAGTTACCAAACTCGGGCAAAGTCGGTCCTCCATTGTAAACTTCATAAAATTATTTTGAAATGTATAATACAATATTTACATTGATATATATTGATGTTGGTCTCTTTATGGTTGCATTATGTATTGTTGTGTTATTTTTTCCACACATAAATAATAATGGAACAATTTAAGTATATGTGTAGGCGTAGTCCATAAGAGGAGAAAAAATATAATTATGGGAGTCTAGTCAATGTCGCACGATACACTGAGCAGTGGAATTAACTGAAGGGGAATGATATGGGGGAGAGAAGGAATGAATAGAGATAGAGGGAGAGGACTGAGAGAGGTAGAGAAGGGTAAGAAAGGGAGAGGGAGACACAAATATGGAAAGGGGAGAGAGACAAGGATAGAGGGAAGGATACACTGAGAGGATTGGAAGGTAGAGAGAGAGGGAGATGGGGGAAGAGAGAAGGAGGTATGAGAGAGATAGAGAGAGAGGAAGGACCATATATAAGACTTGAGAGAGAGGAGGAGAGAGAAATGGATAAAGAGATGGAGTTAGAGGGGGAAAGAGGGAGTGAAGAAGAAATACATAGAGAGTGAGAAGTGGGGAGAGAGAGTGAGTGACAAGGAAGAGATGGAAAGATAATGTGTATGTTTAAGGCTCACATAAATAGACAAAGAATGAGAGAGGGAGGGAAATAGTAACATAGTTGGAGAGAGAGAGAGAGAGAGAGTGAAGGGGAAGAGAGATGATTGGAGAGAGAGAGAGAGAGAGAGAGAGAGAGAGAGAGATGGGGGAAGAGAGAGGGTCAGAGGCCAAAGAGAGAGATATATAGAGAGAGAGATGGGGAGATAGAGGGAGTCATAGAGAAAAATAGAGAGAGTTTGATGCAGGAAGAGAGAGGGTTGTAGGAGAGAAAGGGAGAGAGAGTAAGTACAAGAGATATGACTTCAAATAGAGGAGGAGAGATGGAGGAAGAGAGGAGGAGAGAGGGAGGGATAAAGAAATGTATTTTGATAGAGAGAGAGGGAGGGAATAACAAATAAATAGAGTGAAAAGTGGGCATAGAGAGGGAGTGACAAAGTAGTGACGGAGAGAGCGTTTGTATGTTTCGAGTGAGATAAATATACAAATAACAAGTGATGGACATAAATGTGGGAGAGAAAGAGAGAGTGAGAAATATAGTAACAATGTTGGAGGGTGAAGAGAGACAGAGAGAGTATGTGAGAGAGTGGAGAGAGGGAGGGAAAGAGAGATGAATTTGAAGGTGGAGAGAGGGATAGGCAAGAAGAAATACATAGAGAGACAAAATTTTGGAGATAGAGAGGGAGTGATAACAAATATGGAGAGAGAGAGAGAGAGAGAGAGAGGATAGTAGGAGAAAAGAGAGTGAAACGGGGGAGAGGGAGAGAAGGGGAAGAGAGAGAGAGTGAGGGAGAGGAGGAGAGAGGAATAAATATATAGATTGGAGAAAGAGAGTGTATGTTTTGTGGGTGATATATAAATATTGAGGCAGATATAGATATTGATGGAAGGTGAAGAGAGGGTAGAATATAGATAGGGATAGATGGAGGGATGACAAAGAGATTGATAGATATGTAGTGAGATTGCGTGTCTGTTTTTGGGGGTGAGATAGACATATAAAGAATGAGAGATGGAGGGAGATATAGATATAGATGGAGGGGGAGAGATGGAAAAATATTTCTTGCACTAGATGCATTGATTTTGGGTGAAGATGGTGATTTCTAATCCTATTTGATTGATTGGAATAGATGCATTGATTTCAGTGTATACGATTTCTAATCTTATTTGAATTCTTGCACTAAATTCATTGATTTAAGTGTAGATGGTGATTTCTAATTATATTTGATTTCTTGCACTTTATCCAATGATTTCAATGTAGATAATTTCTAATATTATTTGACTAATTGCGCTAAATGCATTTATTTTAGTGTAGATGGTGATTTATAATCGTATTTGATTTATTTCACTAAATGCATAGATTTCAATGTAGATGTTGATTTCTAATCCTATTTTATTTCTTGCACTACATGCATTGATTTCAGTGTAGATGGTGATTTCTAATCATACTTGACTTCTTGCACTATATGCATTTATTTCAATGTAGATGATTTCTAATGCTATTTGATTGCTTGCACTAAATGCATTGATTTCATAGTAGATTTTAGTTTCTAATCCTATTTTCTTACTTGCACTAGATGCATTCATTTGATTATAAAGGTCGATTTCTAATCCTATTGATTGATTGCATTAGATGCATTGATTTCAATGTAGATGTTGATTTATGACTTGATGTAATTAGTTGTATGATGTCATATTAATTTTAAAATTATTGAATTAAAAGTGCACATTGATAGTAATTCAACCTATTAATATTGGAGAGCAAGGGAGACAAGGTATGATGTTTACTTCAACAATTTGAACTAAATATTTAAATGTTTTACGATTTCTACTTTCCTTTTCATATAATAGATATGAGTATATGACATAAATAACAAGGGCAAAAATAATAATAATAGAAGAAAATAGTTTTTGTAATTCAGTACATTATTATCATTCACATTTTCTATCATTCAACACTATTTCATTTTCACTTTGCATTCAAAACTTTTATTCACTTATTTTTCGACATTAAAATTATAAAAAATATTTATCATCTCAACAAACTTAGGTAACTGAGAAATTTTAAAATTAAAATGACCAGATTAATATCACACACATTTAACATATTTAAAATGATTATATTAATATTAGATTTATTTACGTATTATTGATAAAATTAATCATATCTTCAATAGATTTTCCTTGGCCGCAAAAAACTGGAACCAACCTAGATCAATATTAACTCCAAATCTATAAGCCTCGAGAGGGATCAAATCTCTCAAGGTGAAACCATTCCCTCAATTTTTGCACTCAAAAAATAGGTTTTCACCTCGATATGTCCCTCTGGATGCTTGATAGATATGAAGCGAAGATAGATTGAGAATAATAACACAAGTTAAAATTAGATACTAATAATTAAAAAGTGCAACCACAAATAATATGAACTATAATATTATTTAGATGTTCTACCTACCTGATTTAGAATATACAAGATTAAATGATAGGTTAAATGCATTATAAGAATACTTGTTCACGAATATCAATGGATATTGGGAGTAATTATTGAAAATTTAATCTTTTATAATTAGAAGCGTGGAATGAATTATTCATATAATAAGAAAGCTTTAAATTTACTT
Source organism: Pinus albicaulis (assembly GCA_034641835.2). Lineage (NCBI taxonomy): Eukaryota > Viridiplantae > Streptophyta > Pinopsida > Pinales > Pinaceae > Pinus > Pinus albicaulis. The sequence goes on from CM076580.1 coordinate 1,137,944,604, forward strand.
GTCTATATATTGGTAACTTTACTTATACATTTGGTTTTTCTAACTTCTTAAGAATGTTTCAAATTTACTTTGCTAAGAATGGGTATTAAAAACTTAAAAGATAATTATTAAAAGCATCTTTTTTTTCTCTAAAATTATAAAAACATAAGGAGGTTATCTAAAGGGTTTCTCATGATTAAACATAAATGAGAAAAATAGTAAATTTCACATCCTATCCAATGGACTTATTGTAATCCAATCTTTCAACCCTTTCTTAAATTTACATTTTTTTTTAAAAGGAGATGCGATTAAACTACAACAATAAGTTTCATGTGGCATGTGGGGTGCACCGTAGAACAAAAATAAAACATTAAAAGTAAATATTAATAGATAGTAATGTTAATCATAGGTTTCAAGAATTCCCCTCCTAGCTAATAGACTTATTGTAATCCAATCTTTCAACCCTTGGTAAATTTACTCTTTTTAAGATCATTCAATTTAATTACAGCAATAAGTTTCATGTGGCATGTGGAGTGCACCTAAGAAAAGGTAAAGGTAAATATTAATGGATAGTAATGGTAATGATAGGTTTCAAGAATTCCTCTCCTCAACCATCTTCTCTTGATAAGTTTTTCTTGCTTTTATATATATAATATTTTCCTTTGTAGGAAACAATTCTACTTTGTTTTGAAAAATAAAAACTATTTTGTTAGAAAAATAAAAACTATTTGTTTAAGAATATTAAAAGAGAACATTTTACATTATATTTAAAATGTTATCAAATGAAGAAGAAAAAAATGGAGAAAATAAAGGAAATAAAATATTTTAATAATATTAAAAATGATAAATTTCTAACTTTTGTTTCTTTATGAATCATTGAAAGAATAGAAATATATTTTTTTAAAAGAGAGTTTAAACCAAATTGAAAAATGAACTGTAAAAAATGTGAAAATTTATAATTAAGAAAGGTCAAAATAACAAAAAGCTATATCAGAAAAACCATTACTTTTAATGCATTAAAATCAAATATTAAATGTGAAATTGGAAAAATGAAAACCCTATAAGGTGAATGATCAATCTATAATGAGATGTTTATTATCATGATTTATTATGTCCTTAACCCTTCTCAATGAAATTTGAACCTAAAATTTATTGAGAACTAAATCTCGCTCAAACCAACTAATCTACACCTCATATCTAAAATATTTGATGATTTAATATAAAATAGCAAATATAAAATGAAATAACTACATTACTGATTGTGAACATTAATATTGAAATCTATGTAAATATTAATCATTTTTTAATTATAGTGAACTCTAAATTATTAAAATAAATTAAACAAAATTCATAATTAAACCTAAACATCAATATTATTATTTTATAATGATACAATTTTAAAAATTATTATTATTATTATTATTATTATTAATTTTATAAACTCAAACTCTACGATTCAAATATCTAATAAATAAAATAAAATATTAAAATTCATTGTCTCCTATCTTATATAGCTTGATATTAAAACTCATGGTCTCATATCTTATATATCTATATATGCTTATTTTAATCAAAAATACTTTACTTACTCAAACGACAATATACAATAAAAAAATTCATGCTCTTCATCTTCCTAAAAGTACCCATTAATAAATGACTAGATAAGAGTAACCCTTATTTTGTATTATATCATTTTTATATTTTGTACTCTTCAAAGTTTTGGAGTTTAAATTTTATGATTTCTTATATTCCTATCCATAAACTGTTATGAGGTTTTGTTGATGATAATTGATTAGGCAACCATTTTTTTCAATAAAATGAATATTAATCTAATTCAAAGGAATATGTCTAATATGTAGAAGCGTATACTTACATGGTTTCTAGTCATGGTTATCTTTTTGGTTTTAAGAAGTCATCTTTGTCTTATATTTTATCGATTTGCTTAATTTATTTATTTATTTATTTTTCATCTTATTTAATTTTTTTTTTCAAAGATCAGATGAAGGAGATGGGCGGATTCGATGGCTGGAATGGTTGCAAGGGTGATAATATTTCCATGTATTTTGCAATTTTTGTTGGAGTCCATGAACTTAAGAATGCATGTATTTACAATAACAACCATATATACTTAACCACATTTGGCTCAACTAGAAAATAACCATACTATTTGTGGAGCTTTATAAATGCAGCTTGATATAGTGTTTATAATAATATACACATATGCACATTTTCACAACTAGCGAATAGAAGGATATATTTACCGTATAAGTAAAAATGGAATCCGAAATCTCACACCTCCACCCTAAAAGGAATACCAGAGTTTATCTCCTTCCCAGGAAATCCAAAATCCACTGCCAAAGTAAAAGCATGCATCCAACATCTAATTCCATATGATAATGCTACTCATATTCAGCCATGTGCATCTGATTCCATATGATAATGCTAATGAACAAACCAAATCCATCTACGACCTTCCCTTATCTGCTACATAGTCCCATGGGAAATCATGTCACCCCACTACAAGGAAAAGGCCCTTTAACGGACGTTACAAAGGAGGTTTTTAGTGTTATAAACTTGGCCAAAATTGTCAAAACAGCAGTTTCTACAACATTTGTTTATGGTTATGTAGGTTTTGGCAGAGCTTTTAACGGAAATTCAACACAACTAAAAAAAAATGGGCGACCGGAGGTTATTATAGATGTTTTTTCATTGGTGCGATCCTATGCCTTTAATGCACCGGTGTGTACATGCCGACGACGCCCCGGGGCTGTGTCGGTCCAACGCACCGGGACGTTTAGGTGTAAAACCGCATCGGGCGTAGTGTTGGTCATACAACACATAGGGCCATTCTAATTGGTCTTGGGATTTGTGCGGTGTCCATAGGTCATATCAATGCACTAGTGCGCCGTATCACATAAAGGCATCGAGATTTATAATTGGTATCGGTATTCGTGCAGTGCCCATAGATCGTAAAAATGCACTGGTGCTTATAGATATGTAAACGCCCCAGTGCGCAATATCACACAAATGTACTGATATTGATAACTAGTATCGGTATTTGTGCGGTGCCCATAGATCGTATAACGGCACTGGTGCGTATAGACACATAAACACACCGATGTACAGTTACTGACACACACCATTTTCATGTTCCATTTTTTAGAAACATCGACCTGTGACAGTCCAATTATTTTGATTATTTTAAATTCATTATTCATCAAAAGTCAACACATCTTATAACAATATTAATATTAATTACATTTTTATCAATGCATTTGAATGTGATGTTTGGATTACTTTATTATATCATATCATAATTATTGTGGTTTTTTTAAATTAATTATTCATCAAAAGTTGACACATATATATCTTATAACAATATTCATATGAATAAAAATTTTATTAGTGCATTTGAGAACAATAATTGAGAACGCAATAGAATAAATGAAAAAATATTTTATGATTTGATATATATATATATATATATATAACACAATATTTATCATACAAAATGGGACAGTTATTGGTATCCATTTGTCTTTCAATTGGGACACTATGTCCATTACATCAAACAAAATGTCCGATTTCACAGACATATATATTTCAAAAAATAAAATGCCTTGCTTTGATATCCAAACATAGTGATCATCATTCTTTGCTTGAACTGCTGTCACTGCTAGAGTTACTTCCATGACTTGGGTTATTTTCAGGAATGTTTTTTTCATGGCGTTGATTGTTTTCTTCTTCTTCACCTTCCATCTACAAACATAAAAATAAACTAAAATGAGTGTATATACATTGGTGAGAATAATGAAAATTGCAATATTAAATAATATACATCAATGTAAATCGAAAAGAAAAATGGCATACCATAGCAAAAATTGACTCATAAATTATAAACATTCTTTCAAAACCATGTACCATGCCATCTTTCAAAATTTCATCTGTTGGCGCAATTCCATACTTTGTTTCCTGCAAGTTTTGTACCCCATAAAAAATCATATATTTAATATAAAGGATGTTTTTGTTCTATTAATTATAGACGAAACTAAGTAAATCAAGATTGATAGATGCTTACAAATTTCACAATTAAATTCAGATATGCCAACATATACTCACAACCCATATTTAACCCAATTTCAATCAATTCGTCTGATGGTTCTTCTTTGTATGTTAGCACATTTTTAAAGACATTCGACAATGATGATTTTTGTAAAACAACTTAAAAAATACAAAAATGAAATCTAGTTAAGTTGTTATAAGTAAGTAACAATTAATCACAAACTTAGAGATCAACCATTTTCTTCCTTGTCGTCCTATTTTATGTGTTGAATGGGTTCCATTTTCTTTTATTTTCTGCAAGAAAATTCTTGAAAATTAATATTTAATGCTAAATTGTTTATTTATTGTACCTAATGATTGAAATATTCAATGATTACATATTACATTTGAAGCACGTTTTTGTTGTTGGAAAGAACGTCTATACATTCATTCCACTAGATCCCTCAAACTTTTGTAAAAGTTTTTTTCCTTTTTTTAACTTCCAGCACCACTCCAGATGAGCTAAGGAGCAATTGATTTTCATTTGCATGTTATATTTTTTTCTCTTGTTAGAAAAAAATTCCTTTTCTGAGTCGTTGGTCCTTGTACAACATTAAAAATATGTGAATTAATAGACTGTTTGACACATGTTATCTAATCATTTTAAGTATATTATTAACGATACTTAAAAAAAGAAACTCATATTGGATCGGTAGTATTTTTTCATTCACCTGATTCATCCTTTTGCAATTTTTCATTAATTTTTTACGCTCTCGTGGTCCTAGATATAAAATAATCATATCGAGCTTCGTCATTTTGTGGCTCTGCATAATACATAATAAACAATACATATTAGTTAAACTTACATATAGTTCAAAAATAATATTTTTTATAAAGAATTTACAAAGAACTTGTCTTTTTTGCTTTTCTTGATGTCTTAACAGTATTTTTGTTACTTGATCTCTTGTCATACATTCTTTATCAATCTGAAACCTGTACCATATCATTCATTAATACATTTATAAATAAATTCTTAATTTTTTAGGTAGAAAATAAATCTCAAGGTATCGGTGCGCCTTTCACGAGGTCCACATCGCTGCCGATGCATTTGGATATCAATAACGCACCGGAAAACAATATAATACACCGTACGGTGCGTTAGGTATTGTAAATGTACCGAAAAAAACTGTGTAATAGACCTAATGGTGCGTGGGGTATTATAAACACACTGCAAAAACGGTGTAATACACCATACGGTGCTTTCCTAGTTAAATGGAGCACCGGTGACCTATTTTAGATTTGGCACATGGATTTAGAAAAAAAAATCATTTTTTTTTACTATAGTACTTTTGTGGTGCACTGTATAATATAGAGCACCAGTGTGGTATAGTACGTAGGGCGCACCGATAAAGAAAAATCATTTTTTTCAAAAATTCATGCAATGGCCGAATGGATTGAGATCCAACTATGCAAGTTGTCCTGTGGGTTGGACGTCAATCTGAAATGAAGAACCCTAATTCTGAACTCGCAGAAATAGGGAGAAGAAAGGGAAAAAACAAAAAAAATGAAAGGTTTAGGGTAAAAAGGGATATACTGCAGAAAAAATGTAAAAACTGCAGAAAAAAGTAAAAAATATAATCAAATTTAATCACGAATTGGTTTCAAATTCTATGATATAGGGTTTGAATCACCAGAGGTTTGGTTTCTGATTGTCTGAATACTTCTGTTGGAACGTATTTCGCTGCTACACAATGTCCTCTTGCTCTCTTACTCTAGGTTGTCTCCTGCAAATATCTCGCTGAAAATTTTAGCAAAAATAGTGAAATAATAAAAAGTTTTTAGTATTTAAAGAATTATTTTATGAAATTAGATTTTCGAAAATATTTTGCCACCCATTTTTTAAATTTTTGGTTTATTTTTTTCACTTAAAGAAAATAGAGTTGCGTTTTTTTAATTTGCGTTTATTCGTTACCGGTCCGGAAGCGTTGTGACGCACCGGTGCATCTTATTTATACGACATACTAGTGCGTGTTATGATAATAAGTGCACCTGACTGTATAATTTTTTTTTTTTTTGATGTAAGATCATAATAAAATAATGATAATTATAAAGTACATGAATTTATTTTTGTTATTTTCTAAACTTTATTATTTTATTATTCTAGATTTGTTATTTTACAATTATTTGAAAATTCACAAATTTAAATATTTTAATAAAATCATTTCACATTAATACAATTAAATTTTTCACATTAGCAGAATTAAAACTTTACAAATATTTTACATACAATTACAATTAAAAGTACAATAATTACAATTACAATTAAAATTAAAATTACAATTTTACATTAATTTCGCAGACATGAATTACTATTAGAATTACAATTTTAATTTTACATACAATTACATTTACAATTTTATATAGAATTACATTTACAATTACAATTATAGTTTTACAAATATTTTATATACAATTCAATTAAAATTACATTTACAAATACAATTACAATTTTAGAATTTTACGTACAATTACATTTACAATTTTACATAGAATTACATTTACAATTACAATTACAATTTATAAATATTTTACATAAAATTACATTTAGAATTACAATTTTACAATTTTTCATATATACAATTATAATCATTTCATAAATTAAATATTACAATAACAATTAAAATTTTACATTAATAAATATTACAAGAAGTACAAATACAATTTTACAATTTTACATACAATTAAGATATAAATTTTAAACTACAAGAAGTACAAATACAAATACAATTTTACAATTTTACATACAATTAAGATATAAATTACAACTACAATCATGACATAATATTTAATAAATATCATGGTCATTTAATATTAAATTAATTAATAAACACCATCACGATCATGATAACCATCGTACAAACATCATATTCGACTAATAAACACATTCAAACATCAAATTAACATTATATATTAAGATCATCACAACAAAAACATCAAATATACATCTCAATATGTCAAATAAATTAAGCAATCACATATATACATCTATATGAAAGCTAGACATTAAATGAACATATCTAACATGACCTAACAATATGCGCCACATCATGATGATCACCAACATGACAATTAAGTACAAGTGCAACATGAACATAAAATGCATGGATCATATATATATATATATAGCTAAATAATGTTAAAAATATACAACTGTAATATAAATGTCATGGATCAGGCACTGGTGGTAGTATAACAATATCAATAGCATTACTACAAGTGAATGCCTACTGAGTAAAGCGGGGTGCAGCGTTGACAGTCGATGGTCGAGCCTGCTCATGATCATGATCACTAGTGCTGATGGATGCATCGGTTGGTGCTAGTACAACATCAATATGAGCAGTAATAATGGAGGCTTGCTCAGTGAATAGTGCAGCTTCGACAGTCGATGGTCTAGCCTACTCATGATCATCATGACTAGTATTGATGGATGTAGCTGTAGGCTACTGATTGGAAGTGGCCGATGGTCAAGCCTCATCTCCATGATGACTGTTAGGTGCTGCTAGTGGAGCGTCATGCTCATCAGGTGCACTGCAAGGTGAACGATCATGAGATCCATGTGAGTTGCTGCTCACGGACTCATGCCCATCACATGTTGCGACTAGACTATGCCTATAACTACGGAAAATCCTCTTGAGTCGCATAATTGTTGTCGTAGCTCCTATGACATGTCGCATCACGTCGTACATGTCACGCGACATACAGCCTATCGTCGGCCTGTATGTCTCTGTAATGAGCATGTCTGATGCCCGCATCAACAACCAATGCATAGAGTTGGTTGGCCAACTCCATCCTATATTTGGTATCATGTCGACCACGCCTAGAAAAAGGCAGCACTGGTGCACCATGATGAGGAGGAGCATGTCTCTCTGCTACATCGGTCTCATCTTCATCATGATCATGCACAACATCAGCCATATCTTGATCGTCATCATCAGGATCCACACCTGGATCATGTGGTATACTTGACATCTCCTCGCCATCAAAAGAGTCAATGTCCGCAAAATATATACAAATACACAACAATAATTAGACAATTTCATTACACAATTTAATAAAAAAATGTTAATTAAGAACATGTTAGAATAAATGTAAGCAAAACAGTAATATTACCTCTATCATCTGGCGGATCATCAGCTGTGAAGAGGATGTTGGGAGACCCTCGCCAATCTAAGCTAGCATAAGGACATGGGACCAAAGTGAAGGGATGCAGCCCATCAACACTGGCTAGTAAGTCCAGTGAATCATGTGATATCCTGGATGGAAACAAAGTGTCTCCCCTCTTGGGCATCATTTTCCACCACATGTGTATCCGGGCCTCAAACATTGACCTACGAGGCTGTCGAAGAAAACTAGGTCTCATCCCTGAAAACCTCTCAAAAAATAAGAAAAAAAACTCTGAAGCAAAAGGGAAGTTGAGCCTCCCTTGTGCATGAGCACGAAACCTATCTAAGGCCGTACAAAACTGCCGCAAAAAAATAGCAGACCACCTGACAAGTCGTGGCTGCTGTACTAAAGAATCAGCATAATATAAAAGCCAGCAACTAATGTGTTGCCCGTCATTGGTGTTGTGAGAAATGGTGGAAATGATAAGGGAGAAGCACTGCACTTCCTATCTACCAAATCCACCTATACGTAACTGACCTCCAAGTACCTGAAACTTTGAAGGAGACAGTACATGTGCTCCAATGTATCTGTGGGTGTAAACTAGCTGACTCCCTACTGCACAACCAACTGGAATGTCTGGGAATGAGGCAAAATCCACCCCTCTCCTCGATAGTCCTGTGATAAAATAAATATCCTCCTCAGTGGGTGTGTACCACTGGTCAGGACCAACCTGGAAAGCCTATTAGTGGGCATTCCACCTGCGGATAAGATATCTCAAAAACACACTGTGCGCCTTTAGGGAAGTAGCCTCCTCGTAGAACTTGAGGAGGCCTACCTACCTAAGGATCTCCTGGGTATCTGAAGTAATAGGGCGAGGGTATGCATCTCTCTCCTTCTCTCGGGCCTCCCATTGGTGAATCATGTCATATTGTTCAGCTTGTTGTTGCTATTGTTCCTCCTCTTCTCTCTGAATCATTGCCATATTAAATATTTTTTTTTTAATTAAAAAAGACATGTATTTAGGAATATACATATATATTTCTTTTGAAAAAAAAAACAGACAAGTCGGCGCGCCATAAAAATAGTCAGGCACTGGTCGCGGTGCATCTTAAGAATATAGAGCACCGGTCCTGGTTCCCCTAACGAAATACAACGCACCAGTCCTGGTGTAGCTGTCTAATTTTCAAGCAACGTTAACTTTATCAAAGTTTAGAATAGCGGTGCGCTGACTTGGATATACGCCCCGATGCATATAGTCCTGTCAGCGCACCAACTTCATGACAATTACATAGCTGATGGTGCGGTATTTTACCTGGCCACACCTTTGACCCTCTCGGAATCCAGAATGCGGTGTGTTGACATACATCGAGGTAGATAATTCCGTCAACGCACCGCACTATGATTTCTGTGGTCAACGGTGTGCTTGGATAAATGAGCGCACCGCCGTTTATTTTAATTTTTTTATTTTAAAATTATTCGGGGCGCCTTTCGGTACCACCCCGGAAATGATGTGGCTATCATTAGCACCGATTGTGGTGCGGCCTGTAAATTTTACAGGCATCACCGCTATCTGGTGCGAGCCAAACAGATCCGACGCACCACGCGACAATTTTTTTTTTTAATGGTTATTTTTAAGGTTATTTCAATCTCTAATCCACTAAAAGGCTTAATTATGGAAAAACTAGAAAAATACCTATGCATTTTGCCATCGAGGAGGCATATTGGCTATAAAATTTGCAAAAGAAAATTTTCCCACCGTTTTTCAAAATGCAGGATGGAGATTGGTGGCCAATGCAGAGCATTAGTGCATGTAATGGGTGCAAGGAGAGCACCGATGTCAGGGCGGCTCAGACAAAGGGAAATGGCACCGGTGCCTGAGAGCTCTAGAGAACTGAGGAAAGTGAAAAATGAATTTTTTTGGCTGCAATTTATTTTTTATTTAACACTGTTCCGGTGCGCGGGGTTTTATAGGCGCATCGATATGCTTACCTATACCCGCATTGGGCTATGTCAAATTTGGCGCATTGTTTATAATGCACCGGGGCAGTTCCCTAACACCGCACCAGGATGTTTTATTTTCGAAGTGAAATTTTGATGAGGCACCAGGGCGACAAATCTGTAAAGCATCGGTGCCAAATAGTCATAAAGCACCGGTTTTTTAGCCTTAATTTTTTTTTATGTAACGCTATTCTGGTGTGTGCGGTTTATCGACACACTGGTGCTCTTGGGTAAGAACGCACTAGCACGTTTCTATTTTGGCACGGTGTTTTATGACACACCTATGCAGAAGAGTGGTGAAGCACTGGTGCGTTATAGTAATAGGAGGCCCCGGATGTGTGTGTACATCGCGCAAGCTGTCCAATGTGCCAATGTCTCGTGCACATTGGTGAATTCTATGGGAGGTTGTGCACTGGTAATTGAGAGCTTAGAAACACTGGAAAAATGAAAAATCCGAGCCATTTTGCCATAATTTTCCAATATAACCCTTTACCAGTGTGCGTGTCTTATAGGTGCACCGGTGCTCTTTGATAAGAATGCACCGACGCATTTCTATTTTGGCGCGTTGTTTTATGATGCACTGACACAGAAGAGCAGTGAAGCACCGGTGTGTTATAGAAATAGGAGGCCCAGGATGTGTGTGTACGTCTCGCAAGTTTTCCGGTGTGCCAATGTCTCATGCACATTGGTGCGTTCTATGGTAGGGTGCGCACCAGTAATTGAGAGCTCAGAAGCATTGGAAAACTGAAAAATCTGGGTTATTTTGCTGTAATTTTCTTTTTAATATAACCCTATACCGAGGCGTGTTGTTTATAGGTGCACCGGTTCCATTTCTTACAGACGCACCGGTCGGTTTGTGTTTTGGCGCGATGTAGCAGTTATGATGGACTGGTGCGGTTTCTTTCTACCGCACCAAGTCGTCTCACTTTTTGCATTGTGTTTTATAATGCACCGGCGCAGAATATCTGTGACGCAACGGTGCTATAGAATAATAATATGCACCAGGATGGTCTGTACGGAGTGCACAGTGTCTGGTGTGCCAATGTTTTGGTCTGCACCGATGCTTTTGTGGTTTGATTGCACCGAGGTGAGGTGTAATGATAAGCGCACTGAGAGGAAACCATCCGCAAAACCCTCTGCCCACCAACCCCCTTTAGTAACCTCCGCTAGAAACAGATGTATGGGGTATTTTTTTGCGAGGTTCCTCAAAAAAATCCGTTAGAGGGTCTTTTCCTTGTAGTGCCACTTTCGTGCAGTCAGTCACCTTCAAGATTTTGTTGGCACCACCATCCCTTGGAAATGCTTCCTCACATCAGAGGGTACAAAAACAAAGGCATATCCCTACCTCAAAACCATCATACCTATCATAGCATGCTCATGGAAATCAATGGAAATTATTGGGTAATAGTGTCCCACAATGGCCCTGTTCATGATGTGCTTTACCGACATATTTTTATATGTTCCAATTCCTTTTTTTATTGCTGCTAATTCTTACAATCATTTCCAACCACCCAACTAGGTATTTTTGTGTTTCCTTTACCAAGAACATAATTTCCATTATATTAAAAATAAATTGAAATAAATTCACATCATACCTCATTGGTAGTCCGTCTATAAGGTACATTTGCAATTATGTTCATTTTGTGTCACAATACATCAAACCAGTTGTTTGAGAAAATCATCATGTATAAACATATCACATCTGGTTAGCTCAAAACACAACCATCGTAGGTAAAATCATGAATCGAATGCAATCATCATAAACCCCAATCATAAATAACATGTAAAAATCATAATTCAGAATCATAGATCATATGCATAATAGAACTGAAATAAAATATCAATAATTATCCTTCATCTATCCTTCTTCACGTGTTCTTTATGTATGCACACTTGATAGATTTCCATACCCGAAAAGCACTAAATGCCTTTTCTTCTCTTCAAATACGGACACATGCACATAGTGTACATCACAACACATACATCCACACAAGGCGTACAATAGCACACAATACATAAACATACAACTCGTGTACAATAAAATAGAATACATACACATACACCGACATACAACACATACACCTACACCTTGTGTATAATATAACACAACACTTATACATACATAGAATAAAATAGAAAAAAAACCATGTTGCGATACAAAAACTACACCATGCACATACATAATACTGCATGCTTGAAACATAACATGTACATCATGCACACAATACCACATGTATACGAGTACCATATGCACAAAATGTACACAACACCACACAACACAACCTACACAATGTGTGCACAACATCTCACATTAATGGCCTCATCTGCACAATGTGTACACAATACCACATGTACACAACACCAGATGCATGACATGTACTTGACACCACATGTACATAGTGCTACATGCAAGACATGTAAATGGAACCACTTTCACACATCACTACTCGTAAAACATGTACACAACACCACATGCACACCACGCCAAATGTACATAGAAACATATTTACATCATGCACACAACACCATATGTACATAGCACTATATATTCAACATGTACATAGCACCATATGTACATAACACCACATATAGAACATGCACACAACACTATATGTACACAACACCACATATCCAATATAAACACAATATGATATGTACACAACACCGCATATCCAACATGTACATAGCATCATCTATACCTAGCACTGCATATTCATTATATACATAACAACATATATACAATACGCATAGAACATCATATGCACACAATATTATCTATGTTACATGTACACATCACAATAGGTACAATCATTGAATATAAAACGTGCACAAAAAATACATGACAGTGGTACTGCACATCCATAGACCACACATTGAGCCCACATGAAACATTTCTTCTAGTGTCTTTCCACTATCCATGCTTATCCTATCATACCATAGGTCAACTGATTTCACTTCTCTGATGTGCCCCTTAAAATTACTTTTCCATAACATAAACATAATAATAGTCCAAGCATATAAAATTAAATCATATCCACATGATACTGACATCATAGATATTTCAAGGCTTTCTGCCACTTGATTCCTCATAACCAGGAACCTCTTCATGTCATTTTCCTGAATAAGAAATCATTCCTCCATAAGAATAATCCTTGAAAACCTGGTCATACAGTTACAGAGATGCATATGTCCATACATATATCTAATAATTAGCATAAATAAGTCATGACCATGTCATAAAATGACATACATACACACATATATACATGTAAACATCAAAATTAAGAAATAATGATCCATCACGACCCTGTGAGACATGACATACATACATACATACATACATACATACATGTATGCATATATAAACATTAACATAATCATGATCACAACAAAATTTCTAGATAGCATACGGCCTAGGTTAAGAGAACTTTGTTTTTTCGTACACACCATGAAAAACATTGAGAAAAATAGTGCGCAACATAGCTAATGTATTTGAAATCTGAAATCCATTTAATTTACCTTTTTGGTTACCTTTCTCATGTATGTATTACCACCATCCATGTACCATAATGGGTCTAACTAGTCCAACTGATTGTCATATTCTTACCTTCTCCTATGCTTAATCATACACCGAGCTTCATTCAGGCCTTACACTACCTGTTATATACCACATAACTGTCCCCGAGCTCCATTAGCTTTCCTCTTTCCAAACAAATTCCCAAGACCCTCAAAACATGAAAGGAAAGAGCAAGAGCAAGAATGAATAATACCGTGAAAAACCAAAAGCAATATGACACCACAACAAAGTGGCATGGCATTGCACTAGACACAATTAAGGCCGAAAATTAAGCGCAAACAAATCCCAAAATACCAAAAGCACAATACTAGCAACAAACACCAATACTCAATCCCAATAGGTCCCCAGTGCTTCCGAAGGAAAAATCAACCTAATCCTTCTTCAAGATTTCATGGTAGTCTCTTTTGCAATGAAATCCCTGTATCATGCTACTATAACCACATAACTCTCAATGCATAAAATAATATACAAGTTATCTTACCTTATTTTTCAAACCACGGTAACCTGTAACTGAATAGAAATGTCATCTATATGGACCAAACATCAATGAAAAAGATCTATTTTTTTGAAATCAACCTTTAATAGGTTGGAAACCATCTATTAATAAAAAATCAACTCAAACTCATCGGTCATAGTACATAATACTACAAATATATCCTAATTATACTCAAGTACATATCAGTTTTCTCAACTCATAGATGTTAATACAACCATCTTAAAACAATATCATTGCTTCATGCAATCTGTTGTAGCTCTTAGAGACAGCCTTGAGTTGCAAAAGACCAGCAGCTAGGACATCTTAAAATTAGAGGTTAAGTGTGGAAAATTGCATAAATTCCTCTGGTAGAATATGGGACAAGAGAAGAATGATTTTGGTAGTTGAATAAAGGAGAATACCATTTGAGCCTGATTCATGTGAATTCCCCAAGCTATGAGAGGGCTCGAGAGGCTGTGGGGCTATATATCTTTTAAATGGGCCAAATATAAAACTGTAACGTCTCCCACTTTGAATTTTTTTTTTTTTTTTTTAAATGATAGTAATAATTCTAACTTATCATTATGGTTATGTCATTACTTCACCCTGCTAGAGGGTCATCTACACATTAAAAATTTTTAATATCGAATTCTCTCCTCTTAATCACTAGGGAATAAGTATTCCCCTTATTCCCCTTATGAAGATAAATTCATAATGAACTTAGGAGGTGTCTTATTAATTCCCTTAAAACAATAATGGTTTCCTTATACCTTTCCCACATATACATGTGAATACATCTACTTATGTCCATGCACTCGATATAGGTTTATACCCATCTTTTATTTTGGCAACATCCCTTATTACAAGTACTAGGGACTATGAACTCTACGTTTATTATTATTATGCCAATAGATACCCATTAATTCGTATCTCTATCTATATGGTTATACGTTATTAATGGCCTTGTCCACTTTAATTTTATATGTGACAATAGTAATATTTTTCCATAGTAAAATTCGGTGTGAAAACCTCTACTTCTTTTACAGCATACTAACATTTTCATTCAATCTTTACCACATTATAATTGTATATATATTAAAGTGAATCAATACCCTTAATTTAATACTATGAGATTTAATAGCACAATACCAAACCCATTTCAACCATGGTTTATATTCCATTTGTTTTATATTTCAATGCCCTGGTACCTGAAATTTTTATTCAATTAAATCTGTCGCGAGAGCTTATTTAAAAGTGGTACTTCGCTGATTTCACCACTGTCAACTTAAATCTGAAATGATGGTTCCCTGTGTGAGTATGTTAAATTATTTATATACGTATAACCACACAAGGACACAGCCATACTTTTTGTTTAATAATATTTATTTTTAATTATTCCTCTCAACATGTACTGGTTCTAATTATCTACTTATTTACATTTATACCATACTTCGATTCTCATATCCAAAGTAAATACGATATCTTTATAGTTAAATATACTCACCCTTATAAGGTGGATTTAATGGTTAATACTATTCTACTCATTTTTGTCTTTATGTCATTTTAATTTTTCGGTTAACACAACCCTACCTTAATTAATTTCACAATGAATTTAATGGTTAATACTATTCTACTCATTTTTGTCTTTATGTCATTTTAATTTTTCGGTTAACACAACCCTACCTTAATTAATTTCACAATGAGTAACAGGAGAATAATTACATATGCCCATATTAAATGACATTACATCAAACCTTATGAACCGTCATTTAATCCATGGTATGATACGATACTATCCTATAATTATTGCAATTTTTATATCCGTCATTAATACTCAGCTGACATGTACTTCGTATTCGACACGCCCAATGGTTATATGGCGGCCAGGCATAAATCCTAAACATTTAATTAAATCTGGAGGTACACCAAACCTCATTGTACACATTTCTCGAGACTCTCGGTGAAAAAGTTTTCGTACCTCTTCACATGGAATTTTTCCCTCCAGTTCTCGATGTGGCGATTCGAGAGACCATATATAAACTCGAGACACATGTATGGTGGCAACTTGAGAATATATTTGGGTTTTCTGCAGTTTAAAAGATCACTTCTACAGTAGTTACCATTCTCATTTTCCTTTCAGTCAAGTGCTAGCTGTGGAAAACAAAATTTTCTCTTTACCTTGGAAGAGAAACTCGTAACCTATCTAGACCTAACGACGATATAGCATTTCGCCATTGTATCCATGTCTCACTTTACTAGGTAAGGTATTCTTCGTTTTTCTTTTGGTTTGATTTATTTCATTCTAAATTTTATTTTACTATCCTAGTTTGCCATTATTTCCTGATTTGTATATTCTGATTTGTTTTTGTATGTAATAGAACTTCATTGCAACAGAACCTCTGGTACCATGAACAACATAATGCTGTTCCTTTTCAGATACATTATACGGTCCCATTTCGCATTTACAGTCTTCAACATTCATAAATTCCCAATGGTGAGATGTTTGACATGTTTCTTTACTGTAATTCTTTTCCAAATTTGTAGTAATTTGGCTCGTGAGGTATGGTTTGTTAATGCTCTTTCGTTTCCGTCAATATATAGCAATGGATACAAATTTAACCATCTTATATCCTAACTTCTCCTCGTTGTTCACTTCTTAGCGTGAAGTTCATTGTATTATCATTTACCCTTTTTATTTTTGTTTATTGTATTTCTATTTACTTCTGTTTTGTGAATGCCAAAATAACTCTTTTCAATTATGTGACAGGGTGAATACAATTACAAGGCAACACCGAGTAGGTATCATAACCGAAATCCTGCTCCAAGGTATTCCATAGAGGTACCGAAGGAAAATAATTATTTCCTTACCGCATCGGTTTATTATTATTTTTCTCTATTTCTATGTACTGTGTCCCACTTTACAAATTAGATTTCTATGCGTATGCGTATTTTGTATTCAAGGCATTTATCACTGGTTTTTATTTGTTTCTCCCTCAGTTTCCGAAGTTTACCAACCGAGTCTTAAATAGTTTCATTTACTGTTGAGTTAATGTGTACATGTTTTTCTCCAAAAAGGTATGCTAGAATTTCAGTATTTCTTCCCAATTGTAATTATTTAATTAACAGTTTGTAATTACTTCACTTCCCAGTATGTTCCTTTTTAATTAAAATAAGATTTACTAAAGAGGTTTACATAGTATAGGGTTTCTTTTGTATTACACCTTTATTTATGCTAAAATCCCCAAATTACATATAACGAATATGTATTATTAGTTTTTTTATGATGGCATGGTAGAAAGGAATACTTTCTCACAATCATTTCGGTCTACTAATATCGTTTACCAGTGTATATTATTTCTGTAACCTATACCGTCTTAGTGAAAAATTACTAATGCATTTTGTTTTCTATTACTCTGTTCTGTAATTTATATCATGAAATTTTTTAGCTACAATTCATATTAATTTCCTCTTCATTACTTCTCTTGACCTCAGACATAGCCAAGGTCAAATCTGCTTAAGGTATTACCTCTGTGGTTCTTGATATAAATTTTGGAATTATCTTATGCGTATATTCTATTTCCACAAAATATTATATATTTAATTCGGATTTTATTTTATGCAGTTAATAAAATCGTCACCTACTAATTGAAGTTTGGACTACATTCGAGTTTCTCAGTTCCAATTTTAATTGGTAACCTACTCTGTACAGGTTGGTCCAATTGTTTTGTTGGGTTTATTCTATGCTTTTAAGCATAAATTTTTGCAGAGTATCATCTTTTTATAGAAAATGGCTTGGAATCCCTTTTTGTGTCATGTAATGATTCTGGAACAATTCACTATGTTGAAACATTTATTATTACGGTAGGGAAGTAACATATATGTAGCTATATGATTTTTTCTTTTTGGTTTGTGGAATATTTTCTTAATATATGATTTTTTCTTTTTGGTTTGTGGAATATTTTCTTAATATAAATTCATGTTGAATAATCATATAAAACCTCTTTTAATAGAATGGCATGTATTCTCTTTCAGTAATTTAATATACAAAGTTGAAGTTTCATATAAAAATTTCTTTCCAACTAAAGAGTTGAATATTGTATTTTATCCTGGAATTTGTCTCATACTTACTTGTTTTCTACTAAATATATATTGATAGAATAATCTTTCCTTAATAGATTTATATGTACTGTCAATTTCATCTTTAGTTCAAATACATGCAAATACGTACCATCCATTTATTTATGATTAATTTTACTCTAGATATTTATAGAGATAATTTTATTGATAGAACACATCATATAGTATCTATATTTATCATTCTTTTCTGTTTAGAATCTATTACATAACTTAATAACTACTTAATAGAACTATTAATTTCCAACAAATTTCAGTTCCTCTAAGGTACCTAACATCACATCTAGACCCAACACTGGGTTTTATATAAATTCCGAGAGTTGGTCCTCCCTAGGATAAGTTCGTACAACACTACAAGATAAAATATTCTTAAATATTTAATTCTATTCAATGTACAGACAATCAAAATATAATTATGTCTCATATAATTTCTACAACATAAAATATATCCATCAGAACTTCATATATATTTAACTACTTGAACTAATTATGTAACTCATCATAACATCAACTTATGATTCATAAAAATTCAAATTAGATGTGCATACCACTTAAGGTAAACTACTTGCCTCCCAACCTTAGAGCTCTTTCCTCACAACTACCCCCGAGCAAATATCTTTTTTCTAGTGATAGACAACTCCTTTTTCTATCCTGAATCATATTATTTAAGCTTGCTTTCCCCAGCCTGTTTCCCTTAACTACGCCTAGCTAATTCAAAATTTTGTATTCCTATTTTCCTGTGCTTTCTCTTTGTTTCTTCCACAAAGGTACTTTTAAAGCTATATTTTCTTCTTTCCAGCTTTATTCCATCTCATTCCAGTAATTTCCTCTTTACTGGGGTACTTTTTGGATTTTTATCTCCAATATAATTTTAGTATTTACTTTATTCATTCCAAGGATTTTTGGAAGCCTAGGAAAGTCTTACAACCTTATCCATCCTCATCGATTTGTTTTCTAGATCTCTAATCGTAATCTAGTCATTGCACATAAATTTCTATTTGATTTTGTTAAGTTAATTTAATAAAATATATACACAATACATATGTTCTTTGGGTCCATTTTGACCCTTAAAGTCTTTAGCTGCCTATTTTTAAATGCAGAATTTTAGGGACATTACAAAAACAATGAGCAGAGATCTTAAAAATATGCAGAGGTATTGAGAGAGAAAGGAGAAGGAACTGACGAGAGACAGGCTTAAGAGGTTTAAGAATCTGTCTACTATGAACTCGGAGGAAACATATATGAATGAGATATGGACAACAACAGAGGTTCGTGGATAACAAATTAAGGGAGTGGAACAAGCTTAATACATGAGCATTAATACCTGAGCATTATGAAGACACGAATTCATGAATAAAATTGCAGACCACCAGCAGCTACATTAAACGAACCATCAAAGCATAATAGCATGAAATATGATTACTCATAAAGAGGAGATTAATGGTAACATAAGGAAACATATACATAGTACTCATTGCTCCATATGGAATCTAAATATCAGCTATGTATTCATATTAAGTTTAAAAAACTCTCCCAAATATGTGTCTCGGGGCACAGAGAGCAAAATTGTACAAAACTATAGCAAAATTATTCAAAATTCCTGAAACTTTCTTTCATCTTAGAAATCACTACATATAGAGTTCTCTTTGAGGGTTTACGATCGAATATTTTGTCATGATTGACCCACCTAGGTGAAACCATAATATCCTAACAAACTATTGGAGTCTGCATCAAACAATCAATTCTGCAATAGAAAAATCATAACAAAATTTGGTAAAATCAGGATTTTACAAGAAAAACATCATTATCCTAACAGAAAAAGAAACAAAAATTTTAGTCAGTGAGGCCAAATTCCAAAATATTCGTAGGAGTGGTGAGAAGTGGCTAAGAACCAGTGAGCGATATGGACTTCATTGTGTAATTCCATCAGTTGTTCAGCATCCTCCACTCCCTAATTCTCATGATTTCAACTTCCCATTTTAGAACGGTCGGTTGTGCTGCGCATGTTGAATTCTCTAGTGGGGAGCTCTTGGAGGGATTGAATAAACAGTAACTGTGTGCTCTACCAAAAACTCTTGCTTTATTTGAAAACCGGAAAAATGATTTCGGAGGGGGACTTAAGTGGTAAGCGGTATCAGAGAAGGGGGATGCGAAATGATGAGAGGAAGACATGTGGAGGAGTGAATGGTAATTGATACCACCTATTTTGGACCCCCCCCCCCCCCCCTCCCTCGCTCCCATGGTTAAAGTTCGAAGGCCAGGGGGGTCTGAAATGTGTTAAGGACCATTAGATGCATTGGGGTGAAGCGGAGTTGACAGAGAGATGTAGAGGGCTTAACAGTGATGAGATGTGCGAAGACCAGATGGAAATGCTAGAAGGCATGGTGGGACCAAACTGCATTCCAAGTCACAATATTTAAGTTTTTGTTATAAGCGCAGAGGAGGTAGACGCAAAAAAAATGCGAAGTGAAAAGCACGGGTGTGAGGTAAGTGACATGGAGGGAAGGTGGGACCCGTTTATATCACAAATCTCAAAATTTAACATGAAGCATTAGAGATAAACTCTAAACTATTCGAAGTGTGAAGCGCTGGAAGGAGGGAAGTGGCGTGCAGGGGAAGTGGGACCCGACCGCAGCCTGAAGATCGTAAACTTTAAGTTTTAGTTTATAAGTGCGAAGGTAAACTATTAAATCCATGAAGTGCGAAGCACGGGGAGAATGGAGGTGAAATGGAAGGTGGAGCCCACTGCATGGGCGGAGTTATAATGCGGCGAATGATTATGTGGTAAGTGTATGAGGTTTCATTTTATACGACACATATTTCAAGTGGACATAAGTGGAGGGTGGAGCTACTATGGTGTGGCCAACCGCATCTCAACTTACACAAAATACTTTGCGAGCACTTAAGCTGTAAGTTATAAATTGTGCGAAATGTGATATGCGATGTACTAAATGCTACAAAGTGCTAAGAGGAAAAAGGTAAGGAAAATGCAGAGTACAAGGGTTTTAATGAGGATTTCGGTGATGTATAAAGGTTGGGTGGGTCCCACTTCATCACATCAAAAAAAAATAAGGTTTGGCATAATTCTTAAGAGGTAAGTTTAAAAATATGTGGCCTGTGAAATGCAGGCAATAGGCAAGGCTTATATGCGCGCCACGGGTGAATGGGTTCCACCTCATCCCAAATTGTATTTCGCTCATTTTAAATTTTTTTCTTCCGCCCATCCTGAAAAACTTGTGATCTACAATTGCGATTTGAATCTCCGTCATTGATCATTTCTTAGATCCAACGGTCCTCACTGCTCCCATGCTATGGTTTTCCGACCTTGTCTCTTTGGGTGCGCCGGGGAATTTGTTATTTGTGCATGGAATACTTGCCTCGTGTTCACGACTTGACCTACTTTAGCGTTCATAGGTTGATCTGAATGCATGTACAAACTAACCAAATCTTGTTCATGACTCTATCCTTGCTATTTTTCTGTTTTAACTATTTCGCTATTGCCTTTGTCTTTGCTAATAGTAACTGCGTCTCTGCCTCTACCCTTTGTTTTTCTTATAGGGACCACTTCTCCGTGTTATGTGATGTCACAGGCCAATGATTGGCTCCATCTGGGGGCATCGTGTTGTTTTAAGCGTGTTGAGAACTTGCAAACCTAAATGCATGTGCTTTATTGGGCTCATGGAGTCACAAATGCATACTGTAAGCCTGAATCGAAACTAAAATTGAGTTGTCCACTGCCACACCATGAAAATCTTGAATGTTGAAATCTGAACTATGCTAAAAATGGAAAGATGCTCATAGTACTTAGCGTATTGGCACTCCTAGCTACACCTAGTATGATAAAAAATTATCCCATCAAATAATAATCAGATTTCTAGTGTAACCAGTCAAGCAAATGAGTGCTTAATTGAGATTGGCATCCCATTCCTAGAGGTAGAGAAATGGGTTTAAAATATGGAAACTTATCTCTTGCACTAAATTTCATAGCTCCATTGATGAACCTAGAAAATTCTTCCTTCCCTGATGGCTACAGTATACTTCCCAGAGGATCATGGTAAACATGCAACATGAGTTTTCCTAACCGATTTGGAACAAGAAAATAAACCTCATTTCGAATTGTTTCTTTGCTTGTGCGTTGCCACTGGTTATCTTCAGGCAGCAAGGATGAATATGTTTTCCTATCTTTTTCCATTATAACCAACTGGTTTGTGTGTTCTTCATCATTTCCTTTGTCATACGTAGGCTTGCAGGGGAGCTGCAAACTCTTGATCATCTCGGGTAAAGGATATCGATTAATAGCAATATATTTTGTTTCCTCAACATCCCATGAAGAAATTAATGATGAAGAGATTTTATAAAGGTCTTCACACTTAGAAAGAATGTTTGAGTGATCTTCAATTAGCAAACCTGATTGGTCTTCTTTTGGCAAGCTTTCTTGGCTTTCGTTTGGCACACTTGATTGGTGTTCAATCTCTGAATACAACACTACTGGTGGAAGGTGCTCTTATGGATCTAGAAAATTAAGCTTTGCTGCCTCTATTTATAGATCACTAGATTGTTGTTGATTTTTAGTGTTGTCCTCTAGGAAATACTTTAGCTCTTCCCCTTCTTCAGGGAGGGTAAGCTCACCTCCCTCTTCTTTAGCACAAGCTAGAAACTGGTTTTCTATATTCGGTCCAAAAACCACCATGGGTTGTTCTTATTGGAGATTGAAGGGTGTAGGCCCATTTTCTATAATGGCTTCTTCAAACTTCTCTTTAGGAGGGTGGGGAAGTTTAAAGGGTATAGATGTGGGCTTCTTATCCTTGGGAGGATGAGCTCCTTTCTTTGTGGAAATGCATGCACTGGCCTCATGAGGGAATGAATCTTCTAATAGCTTCTCCCCTTTACTAGTGGGACTAGGAGGGGTTTGTTCTCTTGATGTCGAATCTTCATTTTTTTCTTGCCCTCAATATCTCTTTCTGGAGGACCTAAGGTCATACTTCTTATCGAGTTTAGCATACAAGAAATCCAAGAACTGTCTGCACTAACTATCAATATCTTGATCCTCTATAGGGAATTCTTCTTGTTCTTGTTCCCCTTTCAGGATGGTTTCACCCTCATCATCGTCAGAGTAGTCAAGAAATTGATCTTCTTAGCTATCTGTGACTTCCTTGGCATGTTGTAATAGCTATAGAGGGGGCCTTCATTATTGGGGATTAAACCTCTGGTTAGGAATCATTTGGATGGAACGAGGGGGGGGATTATGGGTCTCTTATTAAAGCTTAACCAACTTTCTTCAAGTCTATACTCCTGCGATTCCTTCTCTTGACTTGAGGTAGAAGCCTCCTCCCCCTTCTTTCTTATAGCTTAATGTTTTGTCTTCCCTTTGAATTTACCAGTAGAAAAAAAGTTTTCTTCTACCTCCAATGCATCAGTCTAGATCTGATCCAGAGATTTGAATCTTCTTTCTCTTTAGGTGAACCCGAAATCAGGCTCGAAAGCTCCTGCAAAAGCCACCTTAGCAGCTGCTTGGGGATGCTTTATCTCAGTGGGGAGGTTATTATAGAGCTTATTCAACCTCTTTATAAATTATGTCCCTCTTTTCTCCCCATTTCAATGTGAAGAAATTTTACATTTCTTCCCAAGTGTGGATTATGTCGCCGGATAGAGACTTGAACCATTTCTGGGCTTTCCCTCCATGGATTGGACAAAAATCCTTAATACCACACCTAAGTGCTCTATATTTACATTCTCATTAAAAGTGCAAAATTTTTCAATATGTTTCTGCGCATAATTACTATCTTCGCTGGTGAACTGAGGCAACCTCTCTTGATAGTATTGTGGCATACCATTTAGAAGTTGAGGGAGGGCCAAGGGGGCATACTTATTCAAAAGGAAACTTGGCACAACCATCTTATTTAGAGGTGGAGGTAGATGGTGGATTTGAATCTGGTGTGAGGCATAATGAAAGCTAGGATTATTTCTGATTAGGACTATTTTACAGTGGAGTCGCCGAGGTGAGGAATGTGAAACTCTCAACCCTTCGTGCTCCCTTAATTGAAGGGTGAAGATAATGTCGTATCGCAGGGAAAATATTTCTTCATTCGTTCCCTGGAAATGGCACCAAAAAGATGTTGTAGCTCCTAGAGATAGCCTTGAGTTGCAAAATACCAGTTCCTAGGACATCTTAAAGTCAGAGGTTAGGTGTGGAAAATTGCATAAATGCCTCTGATAGAATATGGGTGAACAGAATAATGATTTTGATGGTTCAAGAAAGGAGAAGACCGTTTGAGGATGATTCATGTGAATTCCCCAAAATGTGAGGGGGCTTGGGAGGCTGTGAGGCTATATGGATTTTAAATGGGCCAAGTATAAAACAATGAGAAGAGATCTTAAAAATATGCAGAGGCATTGAGAGAGAACGAAGAAGG
Organism: Pinus albicaulis; assembly: GCA_034641835.2. NCBI lineage: Eukaryota > Viridiplantae > Streptophyta > Pinopsida > Pinales > Pinaceae > Pinus > Pinus albicaulis. The sequence continues at coordinate 1,137,969,385 of CM076580.1, forward strand.
AACCCACGAGAGACAAGCTTAAGAGATTTAAGAATCTGTCTATTATGGACTCAGAGGAAGTTCATGGACCGCGAATTAAGGGAGTGCAACAAGCTAAATACATGAGCGTTAACACCTGAGCATTATGTAGACACGAATTCATGAATAAAATTTCAGACCATCGACAACTACGTTACACGAACCATCAAAGCATAATAGCATGAAAGATGATTACAAATAAAGAGGAGATCACTGGGAAGAGAAGGAAACATATACATACTACTCAGTGCTCCATCTAGAATCCAAATATCAAATTTGTATTCATATTAAGTTTAAACAGCTCTCCCAAATATTTGTCTCGAGTCAGAGGGATCATAATCATACAAAACTATAGCAAAATTCTTCAAAATTCTTGAACCTTTCTTTCATCTTAGAACTCACTACATATAGAGTTCTCCTTGAGAGTTTACGATCAAATATTTTTTCATGGTCGACCCACCTCGGTGAAACCAAAATATCCTAACAAACTATTGGAGCGTGCATCAAGAAATCACTCTTGCAACAGAAAAATCATAATAGAATTAGGTAAAATCAAGATTTTACCAAAAAACATCACTATATTAACAACAAAAAGAAACAAAATAGTTAGCCAGGGAGGCCAAATTCTAGAATCTTCACAAGAGTGGCGAGAAGTGGCTAAGAACCAGTGATCGATCCAAATTTCATCATGTAATTCCATCTGCTTTTCAATATCCTCAACTCCCTAACTCTCATGATTTAAACATCCTATTGCAGAACAGTCAGTTGTGTTGTGCATGCTGAATTATTTAGTGGGGAGCTCTTGAAGGTACTGAATAAACCATAATCGCGTGCTCTACCAAAAAATCTTGTTCTATTTGAAAATGAGAAATTGGATTTTCGACGGGGTCTTAAGTTGTAAGCAATATTTGATAAGGGGGTGTGAAATGATGAGAAGAAGACACGTGGAGGAGTGAGTGGTAATGGATAGCACCTATTTTGGTACCCCCCCCATGGTTAAATTACGAAGACTGGGGGGGGGGGGGGGTCCAAAATGTGTTAAGGACTGTCGGATGTATTGGGGTGAAGTGGAGGTGAGGGAGAGATGCAGAGGGCTTAGCGGTGATGGGATGTGTGAAGACCATATGGAAATGGAAGAAGGCATGGTGGGACCAAACCACATCGCAAGTCACAAGCTTAAATTTGTGTTATAAGCGCAGATGAGGTAAGCACCAAAAATATGTGAAGTGCGAAGCACAGGGTGGGGTAGCTGATGTGGAGGGAAGGTAGGACCCACCCGTATCGCAAATCACAAACTTTAACATCAATCAGAAGAGAACAAATCTAAATGGTGCGAAGTACAAAGAGCGAGAAGGATGGAAGTGACGTGGAGGGGAAGTGGGACCCGACCGTAGCCTGCAAATCACAAACTTTAATTTTTAGTTTATAAGTGTGGAGGTAAACTCTTAAATCCGTGAAGTACGAAGCGTAGGGAGAGAGGAGGTGACGTGGAGGGTGGATCCCACTGCATGGCTGGAGTTATAATGCGGCGAATGGTTATGTGGTAAGTGTATGAGGTTTCATATTATATGACACATATTGCAAGCAGCCAGAAGTGAGGGTCGAAGTTGCCATGGTGGGGCCAACTGCATCACAACTTACACAAAATACTTTGCGAGCGCTTAAGCGGTAAGTTATAAATTGTGGGAAATGAAATTTGGATGCGCTAAACACTACAATGTGTGAAGAGGAAAAAGTTAAGGAAAATGTGGAATACAAGGGTTTGCATGTGGATTTGGGTGATGTATAAAGGTTGGATGGGTCTCGCTTCATCGCATTGACGAAAAACAAGTATTGGCGCATGTCTTAAGAGGTAAGGTTAAAAACCTGCAGGCTGTGAAGTGCGGGCAATAGGCAATGGTTATATGCGTGCCACAGGTGAACGATTCCCACCTCATCGAAAATCGCATTTCACTCATTTAACATTTACCGTTGCATCCATCGTGAAAACTTGTGATCTGCGATTGCGATTTGAATCTCTGCCATTAATCGTTGCTTAGATCCAACGGTCCTCAAAGCTCCCTTGTTGTGGTTTCCCGACCTTGTCTCTCTGGGTGTGCCCGATCATTTCTTATTTGTTTGTGGAATACTTGCCCCGCATTCATTGCTTGACATGAACGCGTGCATGAATTGACCCAATCTCATTCAGGACTCTGCGCTTCTAGTTTTTCTGTCTTAGTTGTTTCTCTTCTTCCTTTGTCTTCTATAATAGTAACTTCTTCATTGCCTATGCCCTGTGTTTTCCTTATAGGAACCACTTCTCTATGTTATGTGAGGTCACAGGCCAACATAATCTTACAGACACATATTCTCATATCATTCAGTTAATCAAACATTCACACAACTTGAAAAAATACCAATGCTAAATAGATGAACTAGATGACATAATCAAATACTCAAAATAGTAAAGCACGAGGTATATGACATAGGAAAAATCATACATGAATTTATCTCAGGGGAGGCTATATTCTCTTGACAATCACTCTATACTAGCATGACATAACTTCACAACATATCAACTCAATCATAAATAAGGCCATGATATATAGAATAGTTTCTAGCTATGAATTTCACATCATAAACACTCATAATTGGCATTCATGCATAACAATCACATCTACACAATCAATCTATATTAGTACAATAGGCTATCATAATTAGGCCAAATCATACATGAACGTCATAACCATAACCAACTTCATAGTCCCATCCAAATTTAGCATGATATATATAACAAGAAGATATTAATGCTATAATCCTAATCATCAAGTTAAATAACGTATAAAAACAATAATTAAAAAAATAGCATGCTCATCAACAACATATAACATAATAATCAATTTAATACCATGCATGACTAACAAACTAGTGTACATATGATCAAACTAGTCAACTAACGTCTATCATAACATCAATAGAATGAGAGGCATACACTAAACCATAATTCATATGACTACATCTATCAACCAACGTTTATCATACATGTAACCATAATAACAATAGAATGACAAACATATAATTATCTCTAATGCTTACCACAACCATTAATCATATACCTACATGCCTAGCATAAAAACTTGTATGACGGTTTTCTCTTACACAAAATTCCATTGTTTCAACTTCACGTTAATGATTTTCGTCTCCTACTCTATCTCAGCCAACACATTAGCATCATAACATTGGAATAGGAAAATTCCAAGGTAGATATTATCATCAATCATAGATTTGGGAACACATTGTTGGTAGTATGTAGTGACGTGTGTGAAAAGGTCATCTCCCTGTTTTCCCTTAAGCTTTAGAATGTCGCAATGAATTTTGTAGGGTGTTGAAGGAAAAACCATGTTATGGATGATTGGGTCGTTTTTCAACTTGTAAAGATCTGGGATGTCAAGTGTAGCCAAAAATGGAATAGGTGTATGTGGTCTCGAATGTTACCAATAAAGAGTAGGATGACTAGAGGGACCAAAATGTTTACCCCCTCAACTAGTTTCCAGTTGGGTACATAGCTTGCAATGGGTAATAATTTATTTGAGTTGGAGATGGGGTCATATAAAGTGATGGGCCATAAGTCACACTTCCACCTTTAGGGAGGCCATTGGAAAAAAAATTCCCCTCATATAGAAGGCTTCCCCGAAAGGTGTAGAGGGTTTAGTTGGGATGTGTTAATGAGATGCATTGGGTCCATGAAATGGAACACCAATGGCCACATGAGACATATTAGGTACTAGATCACCACGAAAACCACAATAACTGATAGGAAAATAATGAATAAAATATGTATCTTGTTATACCATAGATTTCATCTATGAAATAATTCCCCCAATGGGTAGATAAGTATTAGAAACATTTTAGTGGTGGCGAATTTGAACGAAGAAATGGATTCCAACCAAACAATTTGTTCATGGTCATGATATAAGGCACATGTGGAGTCAACATGACAGGGGCATGCGTAGTGGAGGAAAAAAAATGTTGAAAACCACCTCACGTGCGTGTAGTTGAGGTTCCTAGATGAATCATATGTTGTACAATAGGATAACCCACAATAGGTGTGGAACTATATACAAGTGGTTTTATTAGTGGTGGAGAAAATGTGTCCATAGAGTACCATAAATCACTAGAAGTCATTGGTACCTAGATTTAGATAGGCACAAGAGGATTTCTAAGTGGAGCATTATAAGGAGGTACTAAACATTTAGTAGAAGGGTCCTCGTGAAAAATAGAATTTGGGTTAGTATGTTGTGATTTAGGGCTCAAAATAAGACGAATTCATCACAAATGTTGAGAGTGATGACAAGGTTCGGTTGTAGCCATGGTAAATGATATAGATTTTATAAAAAAATATTAAGTGATGTTCTTATACTGTATCAATAATAAATAACACACACCTAAGAAAGGAAAAACTCTATGAAATCAGAAACTAATCAAAACTCTATTTGATAATCACAACTAGTTGGAGATGAGAGCCAGTATGAAGGGACTAAAAGATATATATATCCAAAAAAATAGACTTATGATTAATGTTAAGCTTTGTGCCAAACCTCGTTAAGAAGGGTACAAGAAATCATGGAAAAAATCAAGCACGGATTAGGTTCCTTTCTTTAGGTACCAATGAAACCCACTCAAGTCACCTTGTATTCATCCCTAATATTATGGCCACTAATGTTTACCTAAAATTACAAACAACACTTGGGGGTAACATTCGTAGTCAATAAGTTGTGTTGGTAGGATACCTGAGTCCCCTACATGGCTCTATAATCCTCGAAATGATACCCAATACATAGAATACCCTTGAAATGAAATTAAATAAAATATGGGATATCTTCTCTCACACTTGGAAGTTGTCTTGCGCTTAAATCCCTTGTTAGCAGTGGTATGTGTTGTTGTGCATGCAATAGGATTTTAACTCTTTAATGACACTAGTTTATTTTTTCAGCTTTTGGAGTTGATTTGCACAACCTAACCCAATACCCTAGCCTAAGCTAATGTGTGTTTTCTTGTGACAAATTTTTTTCTACTACTCTTATTACAAAATTTCTTTCAAAGGAAATTTATTTATGTCTTCGAAAGCATATTGATGGATGAATTTTTTGAGAGCTCACTCAAATCATTTAGAAAATATCCTTTTCAAATTGAATTTTACGATAATGAGGTTCTACAAGGAGAGGGTTATAAAAATATTTTACAAAACAAATAATTCTAATGAAACTTATAATATTACACAAGATATACAAACATTGAAACTGAAATTAAAATCTCACTTTCAAATAGAATAAAACAAATGAAATCGACAGATAAAAAAAAAAAAACAACAATCACAACAACAACTATTTTCTTTTTCTTTTTCCAATGATGTAGCTAAGCTATCTCTTCGTAAGAAAAATCCATGGGTGTAGCTACAAGAATCAAAGCTTCCACTAGTAAGGACCCAAGGATGAAAAAACAAGCAAAGTTTGGAATAGTGAAATCCATAGGCTAGGTGAAACATATACTTTTAAGACACTAACACATGTTTCTAAACCATGCATGACATTAAAAACTAGGGTAGCACTCTCTGCACAAAGGAAACCTACATTAGTACACACCAGAAAGCACTAGAAGGACGTGTTATAGTGGATTTTCTTAGAAAAAATATAATCCAGGTCACAATATAATATCATAAAATTAAAAGTAGAATGAAAACATGTAAATACAAGATAAAAGGCTAACAGGACTAGGCGAGAAAAATAATTTAGGATCTAGGAGGTAAAAGAAAAACTATAAATAAAGAATGATCCTGATTTTAGTTTCCAATTATTTTATAAGGATTTAAGCTATGAAGGTAAAATGAAAAACTCTCTGAAAGTTTTACTAGAACCTAAGGTAAGCAGATCAAGTGATCAACCAAAATATGGTTTGACTCATTCCATCATATGAACAATTAGCTTGAATTAACAAAGAAATGGTAAGGTGTTACCTCATGATCCTTTTGTATAGATCAAGTGGAGAAATCAATGTGGTTGAGAAACTATCCCAACTAGATCCAAAGTTATATCCCCGACACAAAAGAGAGAAAATGTAACCTCTACAACATATAAATTTCAGACAATTCAAATACCATTGAATGAACAACAATATACCATTGAACAAGTAAACACAAGCCCATATTCCAGATTATCATTAAGCAACATAGCATACATGAATAATATAAAACTATATCGAAGGAGAAATAACAGATCTATATATTAAATTCATTATGGAAGATTACGACAAAAGGAAATCATAGCATGACCTCCTTGAACTCATAACTCTTCCATCTCTCTCTAAGACAATATCTTTGAAGAATAAAAATGCATGATTTTGATCGCTTTTTCAATGGCCAAGCCTCAAATATATAGGAAAGTGGAGGCTATTTAGATTACCAATTTCTTTCTTTATTCAATTTGGGAAAAATATTTCAAGTGGATGTTGTTTCCTAATACGGATGGATTTGTATATTTTTCCTGCTTTTATATGATTTTATTATCTGCTTTCAAGAGCTTTACTATTCTTTTAAGAGATTCAGTTTTTTCGTACACTTTTTAGAGATTTATTTATTAAGGAAAAAGCTATAGATGAGGATAAAGTGATCAAATTCCACCATATGAGAGTTTCCTTGTGAAGAAAAGTGTCAACATGAGTTAAATTGGGCTTTTTTCCTTCTAATTGAGTGATAATTTAGTAACACAAGTTATATGAAGGCACAAAGTGTTATATACTAGGATAACATTATTCTGATGGTATGTAACATGCATTAGATTGTTAAATAGGCTAAAAAATGGGGTGTAAAGGGGTTTATTTCAACCAAAATAATAGTAATCTCCTTTGAAATCATGAGGAAGAATTTTCATGGATAACATCTCCCTCTCACTCCCTCTTCCTCCCCCTCCCCCTCTTTGACATCACTCCCTATCTCTCTCTCTCTCTCTCTCTCTCCTATCTCTCTCCCTCTCCCCTTCTATTTCTCTTCCTCCCAATCTCTCTCCTCCTTTCCCTCTCTTTTTCTTGAGTACTCTTTACCCCACTCTCTCCCCCTCTATCTCCCTCTTCCATCCTCTCTTTCTCATTCCCTATCTACCTCCCCACACTCTTGCACACACTATCTTTGTGGCCATCCCCCTCTCCCTCTTTTCCTTATGTTTTATCCCCCTACTCTTACACACTATCTCTCTCTCCCTCCTTATCTCTCCTTCCCTCTTCTATTTATATTCCTTTCTCCCCATATATCTCTCTCTATTCCCCTCTATTGTGCTCTTCGTCTCCCTCTTTTCTCTCTCACTCTCCCATCTCATTGTCCCCAATCTGTCCCCACTTCTCTCTCTCCCTATATTTCTTACTGTCTATATCTGTAGCTCTCACTCTCTCCCCCTGTCTCCCTCCCTCTCCCTCTTCTCTCTCTCCTTCCCTTTCTCTCTCTCACTATATTTCTCCCATCTCCCTTAAAACCATCCATACCCCTCTCCACCACTATCTATATCCATGTCTTGCTTTTCCTCTCTCGCTCATTTCATGTATTATCTCTCCAAATAACTCTCTCCCCCCTTTCCCTCTATATCTCTCTCCTACCTCTTTCCCTTCCTCGCTCACTCTACTTCTCTCCTTCTTTCTCACTATGTTCCTCATGCTCTCTCCCCCATTCCCTCCCTCCATCTCTTTGTTCTCTCTCCCTCTCTTTACTACCCTAGACCTTTCGCCCCTCCATTTCCATATTTTTTCCCCTCTCCCTTCACCCCATCTATCACCTACACCCCTCTCTCTCAATCTATCACCCTCTCTCCCCCCCTCCATATTCTTGTTCTCCCTTCCTTCCTCTTCCTATGCCACCTTTTTCCCTCCCTCTTTCTCCCTCTCTCTAGTGATCATATCTGCCTCTCTTATGTGTCCCCTCTTCCTCTTTCCCTCTCTTCCTCTCTGTCTCTCTCTTTGTATCCATCCCTTTATCTCTCTCTCCTCACCTCTCTCACACTCCATCTCTCTCTCGTTGTATCCTCTCACTCCCGCTATCCACCCACAATGTTTCCCTCCGTCTCTTTCTCCCCATGTCCCTCCCTCCCCCTCTTTCGCCCCCTCTCCCTTCCCTTACTTCCTCCCCCTCTCTGCCACTCTCTATCTCCCTCTTCACCCCCGCCTCTCTCTCCCTCCCTCTCTCCCTCTCCTTCTCATTCAATCTATCACCATATCCCTCGTCTTCTTGCCCACCTCTCCTTCTTTCTCTTTTTATCTCTCTCTCACTCTCCCTCCATCATGCTTGTTCACATATTCTTTTTCTCCCTCCCTTACTCTCTCTCACTCTCTCACTTCTAGTCTCTCTCACTTTCTATCTCTCTCCCCTATCTCTCCTTCCCCTTTATCTCTCCCTCCCCATACTCCATCTCTCTCTACCTCTTCTCCTCCCTCTCCCTCTTTCTCTCCCTCACATTATCTCTCTCTCTCTCTCCCTCTCACCCCTCCACTTCTCTCTACCTTTTTCTCCCCACATTTCTCACTCTTGTACCACCTTCATCTCTCTTTCTATCCCTCTCCCTCCCTACTACTTGTCTCTGGCTCTCTCCTAATATAGATACAAATAATAGTTACATATCTCATATAAAATATAGTTAATCTACATTATAAAAAAAATATAAAAAAGTAAACCAAAACATATAGTATTTTCAAATGTGTTTCTACATAAACAAATAGAAATTTGAATATACATACAAAACCAATAATAACTATATAATTCCATGTAGCATTTCGTTTAATACCAAGTAATCAAAAGTTCATATTTGTAAATTAATAGTGCAGAAAACATAAATTAAAATAAAAAGAAAAGAGATCAATTTCACAAAATACATCTAAATTAAATCCATTTAAATTAATATTTCTTTTAATTTTATTTTTTTCAAAACTATCATATATTAATAAGAATATTTTAAATTTAAATTATGTATATAATTATTTAAAATGTATACATGTATTTACAACGAAATATTATTTCTGTATAATGTTGTAATAATTTGAATACTACTAAAAGCAACACAATTATTTTCCATTTATATGATACAGAAGTAAGCGTTATTTTAAAGGAATAGCTGAATAGCTTACCAAACTAAGAGACAGAGACTTAAATGATAAAATATAAAATATTAATTTTCAAAAGGTAATGTTGTTATAATTTGAATACTAATAAAAGCAACAAAATTATTTTCCATTTATATGATACAGCAGTAAGCTTGAAAATAATAAAGGAAGAGCTGAATAGCTTACCAAACTAAGAGAACAAAGAGCTTTAAATGACGGGTGCCAACTAAATTAAAAAACAAAACAAAACTTCAAAAGCAACTAAATTAAAAAACAAAAACAAAGAAACAAATCTTCAAAAACCTGTAGGGAACACCGGAAAACAAAAAGACAATCAACATTTGGAAACACTAAGAGCAGGATAATAATAGCAGTATATATGCATATATTCATATCTCCGTTTCTTAATTTTCAAGAAATATGAAAATAGAAATAAAAAAATAAACGGTAATCTTTTTTAAAATGCGACATAAAAATAGAAACAAGAAATGGTAATATCTTTAAGAAAAGTAAACGAAAATGATTAAATATAAACCGTTACAAGAGAAGCAAAGGAGGCCACATTTATAACCATTCGTTGAAACCATGATTCTTTGTTTTTATGACGGTCGTGACTGGAACTCGGAAGGATTTAGTTAAGACGAGAAGAATTAATGAAAGCACAGTAAGGTTAATGATCAATACATGTGAAAACACCACGACAATGACGAATGAAAGAAAAATAAAACAAGAAGATAACCACAGGTACGTGTATAACATAAAAGCAATTAATCCAGGTTACAAAGAAATATTTTGCAACTTAACCAAAATATATATAAAATTTAAAAATGTTTTTCTTAATATTTTTTTAATTAATATTGTTTCCAAAACTATATGTTTATATATATTTATTTTATATATTAATAAAAATATTTTAAATTTAAATATATTTGTTTTATATATTAGTCAAAATATTTCAAATTTAGATTATTTTTATAGTTATTTAAAATCATGAAGATGTTTTAAAAAAAACATAATTTCTCCTCAAACATAATATACCTTTCTTCACACATCAAACATATAGAATAATTAAATACGTTTGATTAATGGAATACTAATAAAAGCTGTATGGCATTTCAATAAAACCAACCAAATTATTTTCGGTTTATACTAGAGTTTAGTAGCATAGAAGCATAGAAATGCTAATAGAATAGCTTTCCAAATTAAGGGAACAAAGAGGCATTAACGATATGTACGAAACAGAGAAAAAAATATATAGAAAAGGAGCTAGAGAACACCGAAAAACCAGCAAAAGCAGACCTATTGAATCACTTTCATTGGATGATGAACGACTTTTAGAAACACACCGAACAGGCAAATAATGATGGTATATAAGCATGTATTCATATGTCCCTTTCTAAATCTTGAAGAAATATAGAAATAGAAACAAATGGTAATATTTTTACGAAAAGTCTCTGATAAATAAAAGCGGCTACGATTACATGAAAAGCAAATGTGGCTACCTCTATAATCGTCTATTAAAACCATGATTCTCTGCTTTCTATGACCGTCGTGACTAGTACTAGAGAATTTCATTAATGAAACCATTGTAAGGTTAATAATCATTACAGAGGACAAAACCAAGACAATGTTGAATATAAAAAATTAGGAATAAGTTTACACACCTTTGATGGTCTTGAGGATTTATGTTTGATATCATATGTGCGTGATCGACCAAGCGCTTATTTCTGGATCACACTTTTCGGCGTCTTTCTCCAAAAGGGAATTGAGACTGACATGTCGAAGGCCATCCTATGAAAATAGGAAAATGTAGAGTGGTCGATGTAAGAAGCCTTCATGACTTTATTCAATCAAGAAACCGACATAGCGATTCAATTAAGACGAACTAGAAAAGAGTGATACCTGCAAGAAGCTTCCAGGGGTTTACTGAATGATTTTTTTTTGCAGCATTGTCGTGGTTTTGTCAAGACGTTCATAAAGTGATACCTGCACGAAGATTTCAGGAGTTAACTAAATGAAGAAGCCTCTCAAAAAGACAAAAACAACGTATAAACCATGAAAGAGAGTTGAGCAGAATTCAATCCGATCAAGAAACCATTCAGATAATCCAAACCCAGAGATCTCCCTACATGGTATCGAGCAACAACTACCGACAACATCTTTCCTCTAATAATTTCAGCGTCCGTCCATCCCTGTCATAACAACACACCCAGTAACAACACAAACGTGAAACACATCACATAAACACACAAAAAAGGATTCATAAACAATACAAAGAAGCACCTACAATACAAACATGACAACACTGAGAGATCCTGAAAATGACAGAAGAGGATGATGTGAACAAAAGTATTTGAACTGTTAATGCAGGCATGTATATATAGACATGAATTCCATCCCTCCGGCATCGTTAGAGAAACGTGAGAGTGAAACCACTTCATTTATAATATCTCAAAACTGGAACGTGGGATAAGTTTAAATATTTTAGCCGTTTGAGAATGGATCAAAATTTTAATTTGGGATAAGTTTGAACGTTTCAACCCTTAAAGTAACAGATCAGTGCAACCATAAAAGCTCGATCTCGATCCACTTTAAAGCTTATGCGTTTTACCACAAATTATCCACATCATTTAAGTTTCTCAAAATTGAACGTGGAATAAGTTTCAACCATTGTGTCCTTGGAGTAACAAAAGCTTGATCAACTTTAAAAGTTTGACCTGCTAGAAAGCTTGATCGACTTTTGCGAAAAATTATTCATGTCATTTATAATTTCTTAAAATTGGAAATGTCCTGTAAATTTGAATATTTTAATGGCAACACGATGATATATGAACCTGCTCCTAAGACTCAACCTTATGGGTAATGTTTTGTTCTCTTGCCCCGCTTTTTGCCAAATTATTCCTCTTCCAACCGTGGGTGGATTTGAATTTCAACCACCTAGGGAGATAGCCCAATGCAAGTATATCTTATATTATTTATCATTTGTTATGTTTAAAAAGACAATGAGATGTGTGCTTCATCTTAGTCGGGCAGATGGAGCATCCTTCATACTCATATGGAATATTTGTTTTATTATTATTTATTTTATTTTATTTTATTTATTTATTTATTTATTTATGTGATTTTTTTATATAATAATAATAACAATAATAATACTAGAGATAATAGTAATCAAATTCTATCAATTTTATAGTGTTGCAAAAGGTAAGAATTAGTAATTTACACTTCATAAATTTTAATATATTTATTATATTCATAAATATGATGGTGTTTATAGTTGTTGCCTCTAGAGGTGCTTTATAACTTAGTACATGAGTGATCTTATCCAGTAAAGTTACATTAAAAAATGTTAAAAAATATATATATGTCGGCTAATATATATGTTATATGTTAAAAATGCTAAATATATGTGTAACTCTTAGTTTAAGAAAATTAATTAAATTAATAAAAAAGTTGTCTGCTCATATTAATAAATTCAATTTTGAATATATTAGCTTATCCATCCAAGAGCAAAGAGTATGGGGTAGATCTCACTTAAAGACTCAAACATGTAAACCTAATATTTAGCATTTAGTATTTAACATACTTACTTTAAAGTCGGCCTTATTTAAAAATTAATCTAATTATTATTATTATGTATACACACAATATAAATTTAAATATAAGGAGGTTTAGGAACACTCAAAAAGGAGGAATGTTAAATAATTAAAAATATAAATAAAGAGCAGGCATGGAAAATAAATAAAACTTCTTTTTATACTTACTTCATAATAATGGTAAATAAATAAAAATATTAATAAACCAAAAGTATGGTAAATAAATAAAACCCGTTTTTATGTTTAATCCATAAACATCTTTATATTTAAAGAAAACTCAAAAAAGAGGTTTTATTTAGGTGAAGCTTATAGGTGAAATAACATTTTAATACTATCCGCTAAATACCATGGGCCAAATACCGTATTTATAAAAGAGTTATGACAAATGAATAAATGTAAAAGAGCTATAAAGACGTATGGTAAATAAATTAAAATATATCAAGTAGGATTATAAATCAACATCTAATTATTAAAGAAGTACAGTAAATAAATAAAATATTAATAAACCAAAAGTATGGTAAATAAATAAAACCTTTTTTATATTTACTCCATAATCCTATTTATATTTAAGAACACTAAAAAAAAGGTTTTTATTTAGGTAAAGCCTATGAGCCAAATACTATGGGAAAATTTATTATTATTACCATGCAAAAAAATTATTGACCCTAATATTAATATTATTATTATTATTAAATTTAATATTCATTTTAATATATTATTTTTAATAAATGTGGATTAACAAAATATTAATTTTTTATATTATAATATATTAACTATAGATATATATGGGAGGGAAACATAAAGACATAGAGTGACAGAAACAGAAGTGTATAAATAAGGGGTGTAGGGGGTGTGACGACTCTGAGCTGACATCATTGGACTCGAGCAAGTCAGGTGCCGAACACGAGTGCACATGACCAAGCGTGATACGGGCGCGTCCACATGTAGGAAACACATTAATACGAGTTGGGAGGATGTTGGATGTATCATCGAAGTGAAGATTCATATCAACAATTCATATTGAAAACAAATACGAGCTACGAGAGGACGAGCATAATATAGAGTGTGTAGCAGATGAGCCTGCAATGCGAGTAGGTTCGGCAAACAACGTGTATATTTCATCTCGAGTGAACCAAATTGCATGCAGGGTCAGCATGTAGTGACTAACTCTATATTTTTGCAGACAACGTGGATGCCAGTCAACTTATAGTGTGTTATGTGCAGAGGGGTGAGCTGAGAGCGCACTATGTGCAGATTCGGTCAGTCGGTGACCTGAGTCGTGCAGAAGTGTAGGAAGTGACCAGAGTCATTCAGAAAGAGTTGGAAGCGACCCGACTCATGCATAAAAAGTCAAAAAGTGACCAAACTCGGGAAAAATCGGTCCTCCATTGTAAACTTCGCAAAATTATTCTGAAAAGCATAATAAAATATTTACGTTGATAAATATTGTTGTTGGTCTCTTTATAGTTTCATCATGTATTGTTGTGTTATGTTTTCCGCACATAAATAATAATGGAATAATTTAAGTATATGTGTAGTTGTAGTCCAAAAGACGAGAAAAAAGGTAATTATGGGAGTCTATTCGATGTCACACAATACGTTGAGCGGTGGAATTAACTCTGGAGAATGACATGGGGAGAGAAGGAATGAAGAAAGATAGAGGGAGAGGAGTGAGAGAGGTAGAGAAGGGTAAGAAATGGAGATCGAGACACAAAGATGGAAGGGGGAGAGAGAGAAGGATATAGGGAAGGATATAGTGAGAGGATTGAGGTTAGAGAGAGAGAGAGAGATGGGGGAAGAGAGAAGGAGGTATGAGAGAAACAAAGAGAGAGGAAGGATCACAGATAGGACTTGAGAGAGAGGAGGAGAGATAAAGGGATAGAGAGATTGTGTTAGAGGGATAAAGAGGTAGTGAAGAAGAAATACATAGAGAGTGAGAAGTGGAGAGAGAGAGCCAGTGACAAGGTAGAGATGGAGAGAGAGTGTGTATTCTTAAGGGTGACATCAATAGAAAATGACGGAGAGAGGGAGGGAAATAGTAACATAGTTGGAGAGAGAGAGTGAGTGATGGGGGAAGAGAGAGGATTGGAGGGAAGAGAGAGAGAGAGAGAGAGAGAGAGAGATGGGGGAAGAGAGAGGGTTGGAGGGCAAAGAGAGAGATAGATAGATAGAGAGAGAGGGGGAGAGAGAGACATAGAGAGATATAGAGAGAGAGTTTGATGTAGGAAGAGAGGGGGAGGTAGGAGAGAAAGGGAGAGAGAGGAAGCACAATAGGGATGACTTCAGAGAGAGGAGGAGAGATGGAGGAATAGAGGAGGAGAGTGGGAGGGATAAAGATATGGAGTTGGATTGTGGGAGAGGGAAGGAATAAGAGATAAATAGAGAGTGAGAAGTAGGCATAGAGAGGGGGTGAAAAAGGAGTGATGGAGAGAGAGTTTGTATGGTTGTGGGTGAGATAAAGATACAAAGGATGAGTTATGGAGAGAAGGGTGGGAGGGATGGAGAGAGGGAGGGATATAGCAACAGTGGTGGAGTGTGAAGAGAGAGAGAAAGAGAGAGGAAGGAAGAGAGAGGATGTGAGAGATTGGAGAGAGGGAGGGAAACAGAGATGAAGTTGGAGGGGGAGAGAGAGAGAGGTAAGAATAATTACATAGAAAGAGAAAAGTTGGGATATAGAGAGGGAGTGATAAGAAATATAGAGAGAGAGGGAGAGAGGATGGCACAAGGAAAGAGAGTAAACTGGGGGAGAGGGAGAGAAGGGGAAGAGAGAGACAGAAGGATAGTGGGAGAGAGGGATAAATATATAGATTTGAGAAAGAGAGTGTATGCTTTCGGGGTGATATAGAGAGATAGAGAAAGATAGAGATATTGATGGAAGGTGAAGAGAGGGTACAATATAGAGAGGGATAGAGGGAGGGAGGGACATAGATATTGATAGATATGGAGTGAGAGGGTATGTCTATTTTGGGGGGTGAGGAAAACATGTAAAGAATGAGAGGTTGATGGAGATATAGATATAGATGGAGGGGGAGAGAGGGAAGAATATTTCCTTCACTAGATGCATTGATTTTGAGTGTAGATGGTGATTTTTAATAATATTTGATTGATTGCACTAGCTGCATTGATTTCAATGTAGATGATTTCTAATCTTCTTTCAATGCTTGCGCTAAATGCATTGATTTAAATGTAGATGGTGATTTGTAATAATGTTTTATTTCTTGCACTAGATGCATTGATTTCACTTTAGATGTTGATTTATAATAATATTTGATTTCTTGCACTAGATCAAATAACACATATTTCATTAAATTTGGAAGTATTATATTACAAAGCTTTCAACAACATTAATTCTTTTGTAAATCACCATATTAAATTAATTTAAGATAAAGAATAATTTTAGGAACGTCAAACCAATTAGAGACCATGAATAGGTCAAACATGGGGTTGTTAGGTACAATAGCATCAATGCACAAAATGAGTGTGAAATAAAAGTCTTAGAAACTATTTATTAAGGTATATCATATTAGTATGTCTAACATCCAAGAAATATATTATAGTTATGGATAACATACTAGAGTCATTGATGTTTGATTTTTGTGTTAGATGACTCTAACCCCCTTTCCCACAACATGTGAGAGAGTTGTTGATTGAATAATGGTGATGTGAGGATCTTCGTGTAAGTGGAAAGAAGGTGCCGCCCTTGCATTTCTTTGAAACAAGTCTACTAGAAACTTGGTAAAAACAAAATTGTGCTAAATTTTCTACCCCGTCATGCCTATACGTAACACTAATGAGGAGGTGATCATTATTCTTTACAGATCCATGCATCCACTATAAAATCTAGGCACTATGGATCTAGGTATTTCAAGAATGTTGGGTATCATTGATCCATCCCCACTCAAAGCCAGGTACATCGAATGATAGTTCTTGAATGGGTATTCAAGTCATTCCATTATGACAGACACTATCACAAATTGATGTAAACAAGAATTAGTGGCCATTGAGAACCAATATACATAGATAAGTAAGTAGTGGAAGCAATGGTTTTCAAAAAATAATACACTTGATGGCAGTCCGGATATTTATCTCTCCTTTTCAACATTATCAAAAAATAATAATGGTCCTAATGTAACAGTCCCAACCTATTGTAGGAAAAGCCATGATTGACTATTGTAGGAAAAAATATATTACATTTATAAACTTGTATCAATACATATAACTGATTAGAATACAATAAATAGCTTTAGGCCTTGTTCCCTTCTATGAGATTGTTTTAATTACAAATAGTTTATTTAATAATTGAATTTTACAAAATGTTAATCTTAACTGGAAAATCATGTCATATGGTGAAAAAAAGTTTATATATTTTCATTTGTGAGCATGAATAGTCTACTTAATGCTCTTTATTAATTAATTAACCCATGTTTTCATAGAAAACATTTTTTTACATAGAGTTTTATTTTAGAAATAACAATGTCACATTTATGCATTCATATTAAACCACATCATAGGTAAATAAAAATCAATCAATTGGTTCTTGAATGATTGATTTATGTGGCATGATTGTATATAAAATTAATTGAATTACAAATGTATAGTTAGAAAAAGTTATAGATTGAAAATAGAATAAACCACTTAGAACTAATCATCGATTGATTTTAAATTATTATTTTTTCGAAAAAAAATGTATCTTTAATTACATTAAGAGCTATATTTCAAAAATATATTACATATATAACCTTGTATCAATGCATATAACTAAATAGAATTTAATATGTCATGCTTTATGTCTAATTGTTTCTTACTATTTCAATTAGAAATTATTTATTTACAAATTGAAATTTACAAAATGTTAATAGCGATGGGAAAATCAAATGGTGTATATTGTAAAAAGTTGAAATGAATTTATTTATGATCTATATCTTAAGAGAACTTGAGGAATTTACTTACTATTCATTATCAATTAATTATTTCAAGTTTTGTTAGGAAAATATTTCATTGTACATGAAGTTCTATTTCAAAAAAACAATGTGGAATTTATACAATTATATTAAATACATCACATTATAAACTTCCATTAACGCTTATAACCCAATAGAATACAGTAAATAGTTTCTATTCATGGTGGATTCTATGAAATTGTTTAAATTACAACTAAATTATTTAAAAATTGAAAATGAAAAAAATATTAAAATGGATGGGAAAATAAATGTCTTATGCCGCAAAAATTTTAAATACAACCATTTATGATCTATCTCTTTAATTAATATAGATGTCCTACTTAACAAGTTTTTAATTAATTTTTCCATGTTTTATTAAGAACAACATTTTGTTTTACATGGAGTTTTATTTCAAAAAAATACAATATGAAATTAATACTCATATCAAACTAAGTGGTAGACAAATAAAGGTCAATAAATGGATTTGTTATTAACTTATATGGGATAAGATGATTACATATGAAAATAGTTGATTTAAAAAATAAATAAATAAATTATGGATTAAAAACTGAATGCCTACAATTTAAGGACGTTGAAGTATTCACCTATGACCCATAACCCATTAGCTTAAATAGTACACTTAATACTTATAATCAACAAATTATTAGATTTATTTTTGGAAAAAATGTCTTATAGTATATGGTTATTATATATCACATTTATACACCCATATTAATGGATATAACTAAGTAAAAAACAATAATATATTTATGGCTCATATCATATGATTTCAGTTATTTAAAATACAAATTTATAACAAAACAAAAAAAAAACTTTAAATAAAGTTCAAATATATAATTTATATGTGATATCGTCCAATCAAACATTCATAGTCCACTTAGCAATCATTATCATTAATTATATATTTTTTTTAGAAATGAAAAATTATTTATAATATATTTTTCTCTCAAAAAATAAATATCACATATATGCACTCATATTAATGTTTTTTTATAGGTAAAAGGCCAATAACTAACTTTTGAGTGTTGTTGATTTTCAATGTGATATGATTTTTATTACAACCATTAATTGATTGAAGTATATAAATTTATGTAAAATATGGATTGAGAAATCACATATCTTATGCTTCAAAGGATCATTTACCTATGACACATTCCCTATTAGCCTGAATAGCCAGTAGTGCATGTATCATTTATCAAGTAAATTATTATAATTTCTTCAATAAGAATTGCACTTTTGTTTGCAATGAGCTCTATTTTAAAACTTATATTTCATATTTATATATGAGTATTATGCATATAATTAAATAGAAGTCAACATTACAAGGGAATGAAATCTTACATGTGCTACATTTCCTCTTAGAAAAAAAAAACCAGATTGTCAAAAGAAATCTGAAATTAGAAAATTTTCCAGGCTTTGTGGGTTTTCTCGCCATGAAGCTGCATAGAAAATGCAGTAACAATTGTTTTGAACAGGAAACCAACCATGCCAATTTACTCATATGTAACTCGAGGTTTGGTTCTAGTGGCTTGGTAGAAAAATAACTCGTTTAACACAGGGGCCTGGCCAGATAATGTTGGACCTTTTTCATGGATTCCTAAATCTGATCTTCAGAGAACACTATAAATATTTTACATTTAGTAAATATTTTTAACCAACATAATATAAATTTGAAGCACACACTTGTATATTTAACATTGGTTTTGTTGGGTAGCACTGTAGTGGAGATAAGCCATTGTTAATATAGCTTGTTTGAGTATGCAGAGCTATTGCTTCTCCATTTTGTCTTTGCACATCTCAAATTCCATAGAGGTGAATATGTTTCTGCTATGGGAAGGGGTGGATGTAGAGGAAGAAGGGTAAACATGTTGGTATGTTGGTCACATTATTGTTGCATACAATGGTACTTTGATACCTATAATACTAATGGCCCAAATAATATTTCAACTACTTCAAATAATTATTAACTACAAGGTGGCATGGACAACCCCTACAAAATAAAATGAGAGTTCCCCTGTTAGAAACTTCCTTCTCATTCTCGTTTATGTTGCTTTGAAATTAAGCAGCTCTTTGTGTGTTCTTATGAGCTCTATGCTTCTTTCACTTGTTGGACTTAAAACTGGCAATCATCTTTTCACCAATCTGCACAGGTGTATATTCTGTGCAGCAATGTCCTTTGATGCAAATCCATTTGGGTGAATGTTGAATCATGCATAAACTAATCAAAGTGCAATGGACACATTGATTCCTAAACAACCAGGAGATTTCAATTTTTCATTTATACAACTTTTGGGGATCATTGTAGTCATGTCTCGGATTTCTTGGTTGATATTCATTGTGTTTATACCAATGGGTTCAAATTGTATATGGTATCATCAATATTACGTAACATAAACTAGTGAAGTGGCTTGTTGTCATTAGTTTCTAGAGCTCCAATCATACAAAATTTTGGAGAATCAATCTCTGGACTAGCCACCATTAGAAGTTTTGACCTGGAGTCTTGGTTCATGGAGAGAAATATCTAGTTGATTGATATGTATACTAGACCTAGTCTACACAATGTTAGGGAAAATGCATGGATTAGTATTCTGATGAATTTTCTATCAAATCTTGCATTTACATTCTTTGTAATATTCCCAATGGAAATTTACAATGATAAGCAAATAAAGCATAGTAAAAGAAACAAACATGCAAAATTTACAACACATTAAACACCAAGAAATCCCCATAAACTATGTTGAAATCAACCATTCTATTAATATAAATGTTAGGTATGAAGGTAAGATAAAAAAACATGCACCTAGGCTTCCCTAGGGCAAGCTAACAATGCCTAGGTGACGAAATCGACTACTCTAACATGCAATGTGGTTGTCCCCAACAATCTCTCCACTAACCTAGTGAAAAATTACATTGTTGGATGCAAACAATGGTTGTTAGGTCTCCTCTAGTGCTCAGAAAATTTCAAGAAATTAACCTTGAACTCTCCTCCAATAACCCAGAAAAATACACAAAGAAAATTGGCCAAATGTTGACCTTAGAATTTTGGCCCAATTTCCCCCTAGCTCCTCCAATTGTTGGCTGAGTTGGGACCCCTATTTAACCCCTTGAATTTTCCCATAAAATTCCACCAAATTACTTTTGAGATCCTTGTAAAAAACCCACAAAAACCAAGAAAGGGTTTGCTCTAGTTTTGACATTCCAAAATTGATCTCAAAAGGCTTGTCCCTCCTCTACAAGCAAAAACTGTAAACCTGTAGTAGATGTTGGGCTTGTTGATCCAAAAAAATTCTTGAAAATCCCCCATGATTTACCCAATCTAATTCCAAAGAACCCTAGCTCCTCAATCCCTTTCACAAGCCAATTATTGGTTTTGCCTCATCAACTCCTCCAAGAGCCCTTATGTACTTTCCCCTTTTTGCATCATCGGAGTGTCTAGAAACTCATCAATCACTATGCATGTGATTCTAACACCTTCATGACCTTTCTATCTTCCCAACAGTTGGCCAAGACCATGCTTTGATATCATTGTAATTCCGAATGGAAATTTACAATGGTAAGAAAAGAAAGCATAGTAAAAGAAACAAACACACATAATTTACAACACATTAAACACCAAGAAATCTCCATTAACTGCATTGAGTTGAGCCATTTTATTAATATGAATGTTGGGTACGAAGGTAAGATTAGAAAGCATGCACTTGGGCTTGCCCAAAGAAACCTAACAATTCCCAGGTGATGAAATCGGCTACTCCAACATGCAATGTGGTTGTCCCAAACAATCTCTATGCTGACCTAGTTAAAAAATACACTACTGACTCTGAAAAATGGTTGTTAGGGCCTCATCTGGTGCCTAGAAATTTTTGGGAAATTAAACTCGGGTTCTCCTCCAATAACCCACACAAACCCACTAAGGATTTGGCCAAATGTTAGCCTCAGAATTTTGGCCCAATTTCCCCTAGCTCCTCCAGCTGTTGGCTGAGTTGGCACCAAAATGCTAGAAAATACCCCACAATTTCCTTTCCCTTCTCCTTTCCTACATCCCAGCTGAACCATAAATGTGTGGTATCCTCCCAACTACCAAATTTGAGTATAATTTGCCTCCCAATGGTGGCACTCGTGGTCCACCAAAGAAGAGGGTGACTTGGCCCCCACGAAACACTGCATGGTTCTGGGCAAGATGATACAAGCCCCTGCTCCATAATTTCATACTGTTGTGTAAATACCTCATCCTCTTGTTTTATAAACAAGGAAGACTCATACACCAATTTGGTGTCTGGCTAAGTCGTGACCTTAAAATTAGATAATAATAATAATAATAATAATAATTTATATGCTTCAAATCACCTATTCATCCAATAAAATTTTCCAAAAACTTTTATCTACTGAATACATGAAAAATCTAATCCACTCTTACATAAATCCATTAGAAGCACCCCCTCTTCTAGAAAAAAACTTTGTTATCCATCCACCTATAAAACTCCACAGGTTTTAATCCATTAAAATTGAAATATATTACCAAGAGGTTACAACCTTGTATGTGCTTTACAACATGATATGTTTATCCATCCCCACAAGAACTTTTTTAAACTCCGTGAGACCATAAATGTCTTCTCCAACCAGCTCCAAAAGTTCTCCTCTGAGGCTTACTTAGAGGACACAATATTGTTTCAAATGCTATTGGAATTACATTTTTGAAAACTATCTGGATTTGTTTGTGGTATGGAAGGAAAGCGATGCTTAATCCATAGGTTCAGTAAATAACATGTATTCTCTCTCAAATCTTGCGAGGAATATTCTCATCCTTCTTGCAAAATGGTGTTGTATTGTCGTAGATGGTAGTGCTCTAATTGTTGGGGACAAAATTGTTTATAAAAATGAAACTTTAAAGCTTGTATGTGCTAATATACATCCAATGTTGATTTTGGAAGAGTTGATTTCATACCTTATTCACTACACTATATATCTATGACTTCAGCCTTTTTACAAGCTCGCATTCCCAACTCCTTCTACTAGCAGTTTTCATGATGAGACCAAATGATTGTAGCCATGCATAACAGGCACATTGGTCAACATCTCTAGCCCAACTTCAGATAATGTTTTCTTTGACTTATGAATCCATGTGATATCCAAAATAAATCGATCATGTCATTGTCAATAACTCTTCATTTGATTCTTCCTAATATGCATGTGATCTCCAACATACTAAATATGGGGAAAGCCCTATAACTAAATCCTGCCAATATCTATCTGCAAATCTGAAACACTTTCAACAACCTCGTTCAATACCTTCAACATGTTTTGATCAACCCATAGATGTGATTGGTGGATACATTTACTGCAACAAGGGAAACACCATAAAGTTCACCTCGAATTAATTTCCTCCAGGTGTTATAATTCTTCTTTTGACACATTAAATTCACTTTCATTCTTGTTTAATTTTTTTTGAGAAAGTAAATGTCTCTATAGTTCTTTCATGTATTCCTTATAAAACTCACAACAATATCCATATTTTTTCACCTTATCAAACAATGGAAATCCGGGATGATGTGGGAGCGGAAACTTGTCCATCATTTCTCAACACAGAGAAAATATTTTTAGTTTTCAATTATTCTAAAGGATACACATCTTTGACTAGCATAGAGCAACTTGTGAGGCAACTCTCATTTGTACATGCATAAGAAAGCATTATAAAGTATATAGGAGAACCGACTGAGATTAATTTATATATTACCCATGAATATCAAAGGGTAACATTTGATTGGATATTCTCCTCCAGTTTTCCATATTCTAGTTGACATCAAACAAATTGGCTTATGATCATACATAGGTCAGCCTACCCTTAACTTATTTACTTATAAGAATGTTTCTTTCCTACTACCATTATACTTGAATGACGTGAAAAACACCCTACCTTTGAGGAGAGTCAATGTCAATAGTAAATTGTCTTTCAAGCCCTTTTTCTTTTCCCAACTCATTATCAATAAAATAAGTCAATTCATCTTTAATTGTCTTTGTACTCTTTACAAGGCTTATTCCTATAACATGGACCTTCATGTTTTCCATCAATATTTAAAGATTTTGTGATCCCAACAACTTTAGGTTAAGGGCTTGCTTTAGGTGCTAAATGAGCATCAACATGGTTATCAGACCCACTGCACATAAATATTTTTGGGCTTCTAATTTTCTTTTGTATGAGAGAAATTAATCAAATACACTAATATCACACATGAAATTTTTAACAAAAGAGTAAATATATTTCTCTTCCAGAAATCACCAAAAGCACCTGTATTTGTGATACCATTTGGTATAAAGTCTAGCAAGTTCCCTCCTTTCTAGTGCTAATGGTGCTTCCCATTACTTAAGTAACACAAGAGAGCGAGGGATATTTTTTTGGAATGCCTTAATGCCCTCTCTAGCAAATGACCAATGAAGTTATCTGTTTTGATTATTTTTAATCACATATGTTTTACTTGGTATCCAATTCCTTCCCCATCACGTTCCTTAAAATTTTTGGTATCCAATTCCTTCCCCTTCCCATTCCTGGACATCTGAATGGCTCGGTATTTTTTTAACATCAAAGGTATTGTTTACTCATATAAAATATCAGCTACCAAAGTTATAGTGGTTGAGATATTAAATCTACTTTACATATGTAATGAAATTGGTTGAGGGATTGAATTCACTGAAAGAGTAGGTGTGCCTCCATAGGAGGAGTGTTATTTCCACCAAGGACACTGGTTCTCTAATTTTTGGTAAGGAAGAAAAATAAAATGACCATTTCTTGAAAGGTTTCATATATCAACAAAAGCTTATGACAAAAAAATTAATCTACAGAAGGTTTTAATGGGTTTTACTCGTGGCATATGATTTTGAGGAGTTCCAGGAAATATTGAAAGGGAGGAAAGGACATCGTATGTGTCAAGGGATATCGAAGGTATGGAAAGAAAAAAAATGTTGATGTGGGCATGCAGATTTCTTTAAAGATATTTTAGCACTATTGCTGCTATGCTCATTGTTGGGGAATCACAATGGTCAAGAAAAATAGGAAGAATAAGAAGACATTTTTGGATGCTACAAAGCCCCTGACTGATTGGGAATCAACTCCAAATGGCTAAAATTTATTGGGAACACAATAATTTCTATAAAATCACAAGCATCAAGCTCAAAAGAGACTATTTTCATGGAAAGGCGTGGGGGATTTTCCACAGAAATGGTGAACCAAAAACAAAAAACCCTGTAAGGATTGATGGTGCAAAAAAAAGTGTTTGGAAATTGATTAATGATGTCCCTAAGAAGACTTTTGAGACTACACAGAAATTTATATTAGTGATCTGAACATGTGAAGTAAATGCTAAAGTAAATGTTCATTTCTTCCATTGGTTTTTATGAAACTTGATTTGCGGGCTTGGGAGACAAGATTTCGTTGGAAGCTAGAACGAGATTTTTTTTGAAGCTAGCAATTTTGAGGCAGGAAAAATGTAGTTGGCTAAAAAAATATATTTATGCATCACCTATCACAATTTTTTTTTTCTTTTTTGCACCCACATTTGTATTTGTTTCTACATTTGGTACATGTATGCTTATAGGAGTGCCTTTTATAGTGGGGAGAGTTCTTTCTGCACTTGAAACCTTTGATAATTATTGAGTTGACTTATATGCTTGCAATATATAGTTATATATGTATACTTCAGAAATATAAAAAAATAAATATACTTCCAAAAGCTACAGAAACAATTATCTCTGCTGAATTGACTGGTATGTATACTAGATCTACTCTCCACAATTTGAGTGCCTATGAGTGGCTTGGTATTAAAATGGATTTTATATCAAATCTTTTGTTTGCGTTCTTTTTTGTGTTCCTCATTCACTCTCCCAAATATGTAATTAGAAAAATCATTGCAGGGTTGGCAATAAAATGATCCTTACATGCATATTTCATTACACTACAACACATTCCTTGTTGAAAAATGATCCTTTAAATAGAATGCAGATCTATCTTATTCCCCATTATTTAGACCACCTTCCTATACACTATCAAGGGTTGACAGAACAACAAGGAGATCAATACTTATCATTTTCAGACAAATACCACCTATCACATTATCAATAGTTTCAAAATGGAATCAGTTTCTTTATACCATAGATGCCAAAGGTCCTCTAAGGGGTACTCCTTTGGGGAACATATTATTAGAATTTATGGATGGTACATATATGGGAAACACCAAATGCACTCTATAAACCTTGCAATCTGTGCCTTCTCCTTATAGAGTTATATAAAGTGTTGTAGAACCTTCCTCATAATTCAGCCTAGGTAGTTTTCTGCCACTGCATTTTTACCTCAGAATATCACTTCTTTGGAAATGACTCTAAGGTGTGTATAAAATTATGAAACCATATTTAAATAGGAACTTCCTATATATCCTAATGACTTTGCAGTAATACATGTGGCCCATTGGATTGGAAGTACCACCTAATTGTAGGGTCTGGTTAAAAAAACTGCATTCCAAAATGTCATTAGTTAGTAGAGCCCCAATTTCTAGTAGGACTTTATCATTTAGTGCCTCTATCATATCATGCAATGAATGAAACATGACTTGATGGGCTTACCAACCATTGTGTAGGGGTCTTTTCCAAATGCATATACAGTGTTGCAACTCTTTGCTCAGTCACCATATACTCCACCACTTGTTCCAAAGATTATTCCACGGTGTCAGTTGTGCCATTAAACTCAATATGTTCTTATGCTTTTCACTATTTTCAACATCATCCAATGCCAATCAGTTTTTGCAATCTATTCAAGAGTGCTTAGAATTGACCACCTATTTTTATTTAATAAATAAATTCATACATTATCAATAAAGTTCATCTTTTTTTCAATTTCCCATCGAATGTCCCTTTTCAAATTAATAATGAACACAAAACTATATAATTTGAAAGAAAAAAATTCTACATATAAGATAATATTGTCGATTTTTATTTCTTCGTTCCATGGATCCATACTTGGATATATTGGCCCCAACACAATAAAGAAGTTTCATTAGTCATATAATTAAAACATTTAAGAATACAAATATTTAACCATATTTTAAAGAAGAAAGAAATTAAAATTGTGGATAAACTATTCCTATAAAACATGAATGCGTGAATATACATAAACCACTCCATGGGGAAATGCTGCTCATAATAGGAAAATGTTTTCATATCAAATAGCTATAACCCTGTGAGATTAAAATTTGAAATATGCATATGCATTGATATGTGTGCAGTTAAGGTGAACACAAAATATCTTGTACTCCTTTCAATACTATGTTATTTTTATGATCAAACGACTCATCCTTGAGCATCAGTTACACTATGTATTGGCTTAGCGCCAGAAATTACTATTATTATTCTCTTCTTATTCTGATTATGCTAAGGTAGATAAGGAATCATTTGAATCTCATTCCTCAGGGATGCCTGGGTAACTAAGACCGAGAACAAGAGAATATGATTATAGAAGTAATTCCTATTATGTCGATGCCATGGCTGGGAGGTGCTTGGATGATTTATATCAAGTGTGTTCTCATTTATTCATTTATAATGGATACTACTGCACTATATGATTAATCATTTGGAGTTGATGCTTCAGGGGTGTTTAGGTAGCTACTATAATTTCCAATAAAGTATGATGATAGCTTTGATTCCTACGATTTGAATCTCATGCCTTGTGGGTGTCTACTATCTTCTACAAAGTATGTCCTTATCTATTTTGTATATTCAACTAGCTATTTGAATCTTGTTCCTTGAGAGTGCTTCATTGCCTACTATCAAATATAATAAGGTTATAATATTTGTGGTAATATGCCTATTGGCACAAGAATGTAGAGAGTGGGTTTTGAGTGGTCAAGATGGTCAATGAATGGTCATTATCTGGCCTATCGGATCAGTGAAACATATTAACTTGTTATTGTAAGTTGGAATGTCTCCTTGGATCCCTCCAAGGCACTATTTTTTGTAGATATTTATTTAAGCTATATCGCATATGTCTAGCAAAAGTAAATGGATGATTGTTTTCTATGTACAGCCTAAACAAAGCTTCCAGACTTCAGTATTATAAATTAATATGAATTATAGCTTTAATATTCATCATACTTGTGCTTTAGGAATTTTGATAGCATATCTCAGAGTACCTGCAAAATGTCTGGACCAAAAAATTCTTCTTAAAGCTAAAGAAAACATCATCTCCCCCTAAATTATAGCTCCCTATGAATATTTGAAAAGATAGCTTGCCCAATGAGACATTTGCGAATGGTTATGGGTCCTAATTACATGGAAAATTTTCATAAAATAATCAATGGGCAAGAGGAGATATTAATTAGTTAAACTATTTATGTATGAAGAGGAGTTGAGATAGAGCTTTTCCCAATTTTCTGAAATACTTCTACTTCCTTTGAACTTTTAGAAGACTGTCATAAAATGTAGCTCAGGCTTAGTAGATGCAACCATCTCCTTTCCTTGGCGGAGCCTATAAATGAAGGCTTGGACAGAATCATAACAACATAAAAAAAATTCTTAATTGATTCACTCCTTTGTATCCTTTCAAAGATCCAGATATAGACATACCCACTTAGATGGAAAGAGTCTGAGGTGCACTTTTTTTTTGTTATCTTCTTTTTTACTTCAGGCGCAGTTCTCTGCTATATGTATCATTCTATTTTATTTATGAGATTTAAATTGTGTATTCTAATCCGTTTGTTGGTTTCTCATCTTTTGATTCACATCCACTATCTGAAGGTTATTATGCCACATAATATTGAGAAAGCCCTATTGTCATACTGGACACTATTCCTTAGTCAACATAGTTAAAAGGTTATTGTGTCCCTACATTGGCCTACCATGCCCCAACGTCACTATAATTAACTCAAGAATACAATCACGACCATATTTCCATATTAATGTCATCGTTCCATCACGATTTGCAAGATTTCTACCAACATTTATCTTTGATTATTGCTCAGTGTTATATGACTTCACTCTCTTGCAATCATATGAATCTCATCATGAGAATTTCAGACATTAAAAGAGTCATTTAAAATGGGTACTATAAGAAAATAAATTTTATTATTACTTAATTTTTACACTCTGCTGCAGTTACTCAATCTGATTTGTGCAGCTTAAAGAAACGGTTGATCACTATTTTAGTCAACAATACTTATGTCCTCTGCAACCCTTTTCTCGTTTGTAAAATAAATTGAAGGGGCTATTTTGACTGTTAATGGAAGTTTCCACAAGCCATAATACCCACTCTACACCCCCTCATTCTACATCAACTAGTGGAGATAAAGGAAATGCAACTTTGTCGATATCAGATGATGATTAATTTTGTGGAAAGGAGAAATATTGGTTCCTGCTTTTGGTTTGCTACGATGGTATTAGTGATTGAGTAATTCTTTTAGAGGATATATGTAATATATAAGGTGAAAATTGATATAAAGGTATCATATATATGTAAATTAATGGCCAAACCACAATAAATTTTAATCCAGAAATAGAAGAGATCCCAAAATATTGTGGAAAAAAACTTCCATCACGACAAATAATATTAGGTCCCCCTATTTCAATGAACTTCCAGAAGAGTTGAAGAATATCGAGGCACTAAATATGAAAACCATTTGACTACTGCAAGAACATTACTCTTAAACTATTATTTATTGATTTTGATAATAGTGGATATACTATACATAGAAATAGTATCAAATTAGTTGATATTACCAACTGCAGTAAAATAGCACCAAAAAAATGCTCATTACAGTTGACATATTTGAACATAGAAAATAATTATGAGTTACATAGTTTGTGCACTGGTCTTGAAGTTCAAGGTATGAGAAGTGGAAATGGAAACAAAGATTCAAAATTTGATGTTATTTCGGCAAATGTTAAGTATAATGAGAGTAGAGCATGGAGAAGACGAATTTGAAGATGGTGAGAAAAGTTTATTTTTTCATAGAGGGATTTCTATCATAGCCAAGGTTGCCTCAATTTAGAGTTTATTGTTGCTTATGTTACGAAAATACACAACATGGAATTGATGACCATTGAAAAGTGTTGCAAAAAATATGTGGGACCTCTATTTTGTTTTGTTTGATAAAAAATAACAAATCACTCATTTGCCACTTGATAATGAATTCATGTATCTATTAAATGCGTGTCGAAAGTTGAACAAAATTGACTTGTACTTAAGGCCTAGGAAATTTACATATATTGGGAAAAATAATGCAAAGAGAAGTTTTATTCTTAGTTTTTATGGAGAATATGACTAAGATCTCCTTGAACTTTCAAATGGATTATTAAAGCTAGAGAGACTTGAAATGAGAGGTTTCCATTTCACCGAATTTGTAATAGTTGTAATAATGTTGAACCTAAACTCATTGAAGTATATCAAGGAGCAAGGATACAAAAAAATTAAAATAGGTGACAAACATTTGTCTACATCATGACCATTTTGGAACATAGAGTTTACCCCACTTCTTAGACATACATGGGATGAACTTGATTGAAATGTAACTAATTTTTGGAAACTTATTAATGCATATTTTTGGCTAGAAGAATAATAGATAATCCAAGTTACTAATCCTTCTATTTCCTCATTCTTGCTCAGTATCAAAAAATTAAATTGGTTTATGCATTTCATGATTGTGACCTAGATTTATGTATAGTAAGTAGTAGGATATCATTCATGTACCAGTAATTGTACCTTCCTAACAATTCATATATAAAAGTATTTCCATTCATCGACCACATACTCCTACTTCTATGTGCCAAATAAATATTTGGGTGGATGAAACCCTTCTATTGTGCTTTCCTTCTACCCCTCATGAGGCTTCTAGGAAAAAAACATCTTGCATTGAGGCTTGAAAATCGAAATGGAACGGTGTTGCGAAAATTATTTTTAGTAATGCAACATTCAGTATTTAAAGAGAAATATCAAGAAATGCACCATTTAGTATTAAAGGAAAGATCTCAAGAAACCCCAATTTAAAGGGTTGTTATATTAATGAGAATATGCAGACATTTCTTAAAGCTTAAGTTTGATGGAGCCTCAAAATACAAAAGGGAAAGAATTTGGGATGGGGATTTATTTACAACCATAAAAATTTTGTAATTCTTGGTTGTTTGTTCATTTGCGACAACTCTTGAAAAATTTATCCAATTTCTAGTGATGGTGCTGAATATTTTTTTAAACAAAGACATGGCAACCATGTTTATGGAATCCCGAAAAGAGATTCTAGTAAGGCAATTAAAATGGCGAAGGGAATTTGTATATGAATATAAGAAGTTTAGGGGCTTCAAAAATTATTAGAATATAATGATGGTACTGGAAGAAAATATTTTTTTGTAGCAAGGTGTTTGATAACAAGTTTCATCTATAGTAGACAAAGAAATCAGAAGAATTTCAAACCTTTAGTTAGACAAATGCTATGGAGAAGAGAATTTTCAGTCCTCTCTATAGAGATTACAAATTAAGGACAAGGCTTGAATGAGATCACTTCCATTATGATGATTCCATGATGAAGACATAGTAATTGAGGTTGAATTTGTAGATGGATATAGTATGAGATGGAAAATTTTGGGTACAGCAAAAAAATTGGGACTAAACATCTCCCTGATACAAAATAAAATATATTTTTTTTCTAAATTTTAATATTCAAATAATTATAAATATCATATCCCTTCAAAATGGATACGAATTGTGGATTCCTTATTCAATACTTAAGTTTTAAACACGATACTACTAGTGCCTGAACTCATTTATATCGTATTTTTTCTTTCATCATTCTCTGAAAGTCTGACGTCTAAGTTCTCACCAAATCAAATCCAAAGGGAAACACTTTGAGAATAAGCTAATCACAATATTCATGATTCACTCCAATCACTTATCCTGGTTGTTGAAATCATTTATACTGTAGTTTTTCCTTCATCATGTTCTGAAAGTATGAATTCTAAGTTCTCACAAAATCAACCTCAAGTGGCTGACTTAATTTATGACAAGGGGATGTTGGCCGTGTTTCAAGCCTTGGCCAAATATAGAAAATACTTTGTGGGGAATGCCATTCCCTCTCGAGTTGTTGCTGTCATCGTCCTTGGGAGAGTCCCTTCTATTAGGTAACACTCTTGAATAGTGACCAATCTTGTTACAAGTGTAACATATTCCCTTCCTTCCTTTAGGCCACGCTCTACCATGGTTTTGATTTCTCGGGCCACGATGGTTCTTCTTCTTAGCATGAATGGTGAAGGAAGTAGGGTCACTTCCATTTCCATTAGAGGCATACTCCATCATTCTTGTTTCCTCTTGAGTGCATCCCGTTAATATTTCATCACAATCAAGAATCACATTATTATTAAGAATAGTGGTATTAAATACATGAAAATCATGGGGGAGACCTCCAAGCGCAATAAGAACCATCTCTCGATCATATATTTCTTCCCCAATAGCTAGGAGGTTATTATTGATTTCAGTGAGCCTCATAAAATAGGATTACATAGATTCATCCTTTCCCTTCTTGATATTATTCAATTGATTCTTGAAGAAAAGGATTTGATAAGAATTGATAGCCCTGAACATGCTCATCAGCTTATCATACATCTCCTTAGATGTCTTCAGCTCAAAAATGTAAGCAACCAAGTGCTTATGAATAGAATCCTGGATAACCATCTTTGCTTTGGTTATTTCCCCTTTTCTAAACTTTGTCTTCGTGGCAGCAGTTGCATTTTATGGAGGCTCTTGAATCTTCCACTGCACACATTTCATGATGTCTTGATCTTCTAGCACCAAATCCAAGGACATCTTCCATGCATGATAATCAGACTTATCAGTCAGTTTATCATCAGCCTTGAAACCCTTGTAGGTTGAGGAGGCCATTTGTCCTTGATAGGATTCCTTCCTTCAGTGATTTCTTCTAACACTAGCTTGGAATCTTGGACTTTATCTTCAACTTAGCTTTGATACCATGTTAAATTTAGATAACCATGGTGTTCTATGCTTGATGAAATTTTACTTAAATATTTCTTAGGCCCGATACAATATAGCAATCACATAAGCATGAAAGTAAAATGTTGATAGAACACAATAATAGATCAATAAAAGACAAGAAAAATAGATCAGATTTACAATTCCTTTTGTCCAGCAAAGATATGAGATAATTTTGTGCTATGACAGTCAACATGATGCTTCAGCTAGCAAAGTCTTTCTTGGTCATCCAATCCTTCATGTGTCACACCCATAGCCCTCAAAGTCAGCTCATCACAAGTCAACGCAGGAAACAACAAAAAAGTCAATGCTAAGGCTTTGATCAAATAGCTCGGATTTCCTCAATTTTAGCGCCCAACAGTACAACCTCCTAAAATCGAAATTTTGGCAGAAGATTGAGGTCAAATGACAAAGGGTTGACCATGGTCAACACTGGTCAACGCTACAGCAACAAGCCCTAAATAGATCTGTAGAAAACAACAACTTTTATCCACATGTGTGAGGGGAAAAAAGGCCTCCAAAGGCTATCGAACCAATCATATCACAATGAGAGAATGTGTGATGAGATGATGAGAAAATGATCTCCAAGTCTCTCCAATTTATATCCATCAGTGAGGGTGTGTGACACATCTATTAGGCATGTGAGCCTACATTACAAATCTAGCTGACCTTGCACATGTGGAAAATAAATTCAAAATAAATGTTCTTTTCATCTAAACAAGATGATATTTAGATCAATCTTGCACCTCTCTGAAAGAGGAATCCAACAAAAATATGACCATCGTCATATGAGCAATGCAACATGGAGTTTGGACCTAGTTGCCCAAAATTAACAATATATCCCTCTTATATTTATATATTTCTTTGAAGGGATTTTCTCCTTAATTGATTTAGGTTCACTCAAAACCCTAACTTTGTGTTTCTTTTCCAAGCTTCCCCAAAGCTTTCCCTCCATTTCCCAAACATTGGGTATTTTAGGTTTTCCCCTTTATCAAAAAATATAGCCTACATAGATCAAGAGGCCACTTCATCTTATGGAACTAATTTCCTGGGGAAATTACAACTATGCCAAAAGCCCTCACTCCCAACGTATGATTGATGCAGGAAAATCTAGGTTGAAAGCCCCTACATGTGGGAGCCTTAGGACATATTTGTTGTTAGAAAATGTTGATGATATATACTAGATAAGTTTTTTTCATCATGGGAAAAAATAAATTGCACCATCATGAATGATGGATGGATAGATCAAACGAAAAAAACCTTGATAAATTTCCCCATATCTAGTCCAAAGGAAATAATGTTTCTCAAATTAGTAGATGCCTAAAAAAAAGGTAATAGTGCCCAACTAATTTGTGAAATGATGAAAGTTTAGTAGGAAGTGGGAAAATAAAATGTTGTACAAATTTTTAACAACAATGCAACTAATTATTTGGTTGTTGCTAGACTTTTTGAGCTTAGGAATCCCTCCATATTTTGGAACTCTTGTGCTACATATTGCATAGATTTAATGCTTGAGGCAATGAAAGAATTCCCTGGATACAAAAAGTTATGTATAAGGAAAAATCGATAACCAAATAAATTTACAATCACACAAATGACCTCAATAGCACAACAATATTCATTGAAGGCAACAAAATTTTTTGTCCTACTGTTTTGTCAATTAAGTGTTTCTAAATTGATATCATAAATCATCGACCAGGGCTAGTAAACTGTTGAAGTGAAGTGCACCATATGTGCCTAAGTATCCTCTTCCTACTTCGTTGTGTTTAGTGTTTTTCTGATGTTTTTGGTTTTATGTTTTAATGTTATTTTATGCTAAGGGGGGAAAACTAAATTAATAGCAAAGAGGAAGAAAAGGAAATGTTACTGAATGCACTAAAACAGAAATTAATTGCAAGATCTATTCTAAACTAGGAATGATAAAAAAAAACAGAGAATGCTAATCCATAGATTGTAAAGCTGCTAAGAAAGTAACTCATAACATTAAACTTAGTCCAATTCGTTTCATTAGAGATATATTGGAACAAACTGAGAAAATGATTAGTTCTGGTGTGATGAGGATCTCCTAGAAAACAATAACTTAAAACATTACAGAGAAATTTGATTCATTGTTAGAGATTTGTTGGAACAACTTGAGAAAAAGATCATCTGTAACATAATAAGGATCCCTATATTAAAATAACTTATGACATTAGAACTATATCTCATTCATGAATTAGAGATTTTTTGGAACAATTTGTGAAAGAGATCAAGCCTAATGTAACAACAATTTCCTATAAACAAATAATCTGCAACTCACAATATTACTATTAAGTCTCATTCAAGAATTAGAGATTTCTTGGAAAAACTTGAGAAGAGACTGTTTGTAATAACATGAGAATCTCTTACCTAATTGTAGAACAGAAAATGCCAATAACTCAAAATAATATAACTAATTCTCGTTCATATAATAGTGATATGTTAGAAGAGTTTGAGAACTAGAATAGCTTATAAAATAATGAGGATCTTCTAAATCTAACTAATAGAACTGAAATGCAATTAACTCAAAATACTACAACTAGATCTCATTCATGAAATAGAGATATATTGGAACAAATTATGAGAACAAGATTGACTGTATTACTATGAGGATATTCGACACAAGTAAACGACATAAAACATAATACAAAAAAAACGAACTCAGAAAACTGCCTGAGTAAGGAATATAACAAAACAGAATTAAAAGTTACTTACCTAGAAAGCGTGTAAAAGCCTCTTCAGATAGAAGGGGCCCTCTACTATCAGATTGGCATACGAATCTTTAACTCCTTAAATTTGTCTCCATAACAGCATCAAAGTTATTCTCCTTTAATTAAAATGCTCAGAAACAGAGTATCACAGTATTCGAAAACTAAAAATATCAACTGTCTTTCTCGGTTCATCGAGTAATTTTTATAGGTAATTACATAACTAATATTGATTAAAAATAGGCATAGGTGTCTTCTACAGTCAAAATCAAACTAAAAATCCTATTGAGGACTCGTGATTTGTTGAAGGAAAATCAAGAGTCCTTATCCTTATAGAAATCTGCTTCTTGGATTTTAGCTTTGTCCATGTGCATAATCACTTCCAGGTTTTTTACTCAGCCTTCGTGGATGACAAGGAATGATGCAAGAGAGTTTTGGAGTCTAACCATATACGTCTTTCCCTCAGATGACACCTGTAACCTGTTTAAACACTAAGATAGCTACGAAACATATGACTAGCTATAGAATGACTACATTATGTAGCTAAAACTGCTCAGAAATCATTAAGACAACAAAATCACAAAAGTACAACAAGTTGGTCATTGCATGTATTCTTAAAGTGATTTTAATCATTCTTATTGGTCTTTTAGTCCTATAAATGATAAAGGATTGATGGAATGAAGTGGATTTTGGTGAAAAGAAAAGACATTTTTAGGGCTCAACACCTACAGTAACAAAAATTCCAAAAACAAATCATCACTTCACAATTCATGGTTGACCAAAGGGTAAGAGACATGTACAAATCAGGTGGAGTTCTGTGGAATTATGCAAGGATGGTGGGTTGGGTTAAGGAAGAAGATGAAAGAGTAGTTGAAGGGGCCATCGTTGGAAAGGAGACAATTGAGCATACACTCGCTGATGAGACACCATCCATTGTTGAGGTATCCATTAATGGGGTATCCGCGGTTGTGATCAAGTTTTCTAATGATAGAAACACATTACAAGTTGATGAGGTGTTAGGAGATAGCTCCACCATTGTTGAGGAGCCGATGGGTACAGAGGCCTCCAGGTATATGATAGAATTTTTGGATGACAATCACATGCAGCTGACTAGTGAGCATGTCTTGCGTGTTGGAGTGTTTATGGAGGAGGGTGTGCAACCATTCTTTGGGCTAGTCCTTGATGAGGTGCTAGGAGATACAGAGGTATTGAAAGATGGTCACACACAATAGTGTCATTAGCTTCAGTCTGACCTTCTAGATTTGAAAGGGAAGGCCACATCAGTACGAGAGGTTATTTTGTTGCAAAACGAGGAACTGGAGGGCATGAGAGTGGTTATTGCCAAGTCAGTGGATAAGTTGGCCCACATTAGGGAATGGTTTGATTCCCTAATGATACAACTAGAGGGTGCATTGTAGTGTCAGAGTGGCCCCCTTCAGGCATACATAGACAGGGCTAGCAACAATGTTGGGTCACCTCTTCACATTGGAGAGAGAGAGAAGGAGGCACCTAGTCAGATTTCATATGTTGGATTGGATAGCGGGATGAGACGATCAGAGTTGCACAGGGTGCAACATCCACATGTTGAGGTTTTATGGAGGGAGATTTTGAGTTCGTAACCGGTGGAGTGGGTTATGGAGATGGTGGTGGATTCGAGTGTACTTCACCAAGAGTTTCCAGGCGCTAGGAATACGGGAACCCCAGACTAGCATTGGGATCCAGGTGGGACTACCTATCGTTTCCTAGGCAGGCTGGTTGACTATACATTGGAGGGTACAGTTGGCCTAGCAGTTGAGCATGCACATTATCTAGGGGAGTTTTGGTCAGCTCTAGTGGCCAACGAGTTTATGGGCAGACTCCTTGGGTTGTCTTGGTATGACATTTGTAGGCGCAGTCATAGGGTGATCAACATACTTTGGTAGGAGCATGTAGGAGGAGGAGGCATTGGCAAGCCACTAGAAAATGCCTTGTATGGAGCCAAGGATTCTTCACCCTTGCATAGGGCACATAGGTCGTAGCGGAGTAGAGCAGTGGTCCGACATGTAGAGACACAACTCTAGGCCATCACATGCAGGGATGTGTGGGAGCATCTAGTATTGAGCAGTGGAATACTGGTGGAAAAAGGGTGCATGGTGGTGTACAATAGTGTATAGGACTACTTTGTGGAGTAGGAGTGTATAACATCACATTGAGTACACATGAGGAGTGACTGGTGCCTTGACACATACAAGGAATGGGATGGTACAATGTGGTACAACAGTAACTGGGGGTAACCATCGGTGTAGAGGGGTATGTCGTAGTGTGCAGTGGCATGTTGAGGAGTATATGGATGATCGGTGGTATGTCGGGGTGTATGGTGCTGCACAACGGGGTCTTAGAGTATTTCCTCTAGGAAGATTCATGGACAAAGACATCAGACAGAACTTTGGGGGTAGTTCACCTAGGATCTACGAGGAGACAGATGAGTGATGCTTGACGGTATCCGTGGGGACTCACACGCCTGACCCTCTTCTACATCAGTCATGGGCACAATCGATTTCTTTGTTGTCCTTTGTCACTCTAGGCATGAGCAGCGAGGTACACAAGGTTCACCCAAGATATTTGGATGACACTCAACACACTAGGGGAGAGATCTTCTCAGTAGTGGCATTGGGTCAGTGTACTAGTTGATAGCCACATGTTGGGGGATGAGCTGGTCATTTACAGGGGTGGAATATTAGTCATCACTGAGCCTACTCTTGGGGAGTAGGTCACAAGGAGACATGCACCAATCTTTTCGCAGGGCATGTGGAGACCATGCATGAGCAGAGGATACTGGGTATAACTGAGGTAGCATCCTAGTATGTGTCTGGGCTCCAAACAATGTATCGACAAAATATTGAGAGGGTGTATGGCAGACCCAGTGGAGATGGTTGGCAGGAACAAGAGGGATCCACATACTTGATTTGATTGTGAGTTTCAAATATCTATCTATTGGTTGCATTCAAGGGGTGGCTATTTGTCAAATGTGGCTTCCAACAGTCATCGATACTACACAGTGGAAGGCACAGGGCAGGTTAGCATGCATAAAAATTTCCCATGATATATGGACCATCTATATTGGTCACATGCAGGGACTAGAGATGAGGAACGGAAGGATACCTGTAGTTTTCAGAGCTATGGTGCAGTAGGTACGACTATGAGAGGCAAATATTCAACTGATTGATAAACCATTTTGTCTCGTGATGGTCAGACTCGGGACAGAGAGTGATCTAGCTCATTATTGGGTCGACACTCAGAGGCCTCCATCGGATGGTGAGGTTCAATTTCTCTGTTGCTGCATAGGATCAAAGTTAGATGTGGAGGGGTAGATATTGGCATCAAGGTGATGCACAGGTAGGATGAATTTGGATCTCATCGACCTTCCGCCACTAGGCCTCAAGAGAGGAGGATATGATCTACACACAGTGGGGAGTATGGCATAATCAGAGTAGTGCAACATTAGCACTATGCCACCACTATGAATTTGGTAGGGGGCCTGATCATCACCACTCTTTACATCTCAATACCCCTTAGGGATGAGCTGGCTACCATAGGGGGAGATCATGAAAATATTCCATTGGTCTTTAGTAATTCCCTGATGGTGTGGGAAACTGCAATATCTTGGCAAGTGGGCCATCAACATGATATAAAAAGAATATCACGTGAGCAAGACACTATCTCTGCAGGGATTAAGTGGTATCTTCGAGGGTCTACTCTTGGAGTGCAAGGGATGGACTACCTGGTAGGGAACTACATGATGAGTGGGATATAGTGCCATATAATCATGATTCCCTACTCACTGATGGTGTGTAGAGGGCTTATGTTATTTATGCCTGGTAGGATGGTGAATGGAGCAGGGGGATCTTCATGTTGGACATGATGGCTTGGGATCTTGGTATTAAGGAATCTCTTCATATCAGGGCGATGCAGAGATCAGGGATGATTTAGTGGTGCATCTGGGACCCTG
Source organism: Pinus albicaulis (assembly GCA_034641835.2). Lineage (NCBI taxonomy): Eukaryota > Viridiplantae > Streptophyta > Pinopsida > Pinales > Pinaceae > Pinus > Pinus albicaulis. The sequence continues at coordinate 1,138,008,795 of CM076580.1, forward strand.
GAAAATTTTGCAGTGACCGTGGGGGAGTATTAGCTAGAGAGGATGCTTGTTCAGGAATTGCTTGAGGACAAACAATTTTTTGTGGGGAGGACTACAATATTCCAATTAGCAGTCCACTAATTGGAATATTAATTTTGATTAATTTTGGAATTTCATAATGTTGGGTGGAAATAAAGTGGGTAGGGGATCCAAAATTAACAATTAAGCCAAATAAATTCTTTTCCTATAGTATCTAAGGGAAAATTTTGGCTCTAGTGGTGGGGTTGAATTAGCCTTAGGTGGCAGCGTAGAAAAGGCACGAAAAGGACATCGTGGGATTAGCTAGAGGAAAGCAGGACGTGATTAGTCAAGGAGAGGTAGCACGGGCCAAGGTGGGACACAAGGCATACGTTGGGCATCAATTGATAAAAGGAATAAGGGAAGGATCATTTGGCATTCATTCATTCATCTTCTTACTCTTGGTCATTTTGATTGAAGCATGCTTGAGTCAGACATCCAAGTCTCCAGTGTTGTTTAGCACACGAGATCTTCAAGCGGAGATCTAAACCTCTACTCGGGGGACTTCAAGTGCCTAATTAGGAGAGGAGTTCTGCATTTTTGTGGGGGTAATTACACAACAATAGCAATAGGAAGAGCGTAGCCCCTTCAAGACTATGCAAAGGTATAGTAGGATGCACAGTGATTGCAGAGATCAGTTTGGTGTGGGTGTCGGGAGTGTGGAGACCAGTGGAGTTTTAGTAGGAGATTTGGAGGGGAGATTAGTCACCTCGTTTTAGGGATTTTGGTAGTGCTCTTGAGGCATTTTCTAGCAGATTCATCGAGAGGTTCAATTTACCCAGCAATGCAGTGAGCCAAGCCCAAGAGGGCCAAATTCTGAAGTCAAGCTTTGGGTGAACCCTTTCTATGTTTTTTTGGGTTTATTGAGGATAAGCCAAGATTAATTCAACATAATTTTTTGGGAAGTTTTGAGGCTTCAGACAAAGATCTTAACACCACTAGTAGTTAGAGGAGCAAGAGGAAATTGGGCCAAACTTCCAGGGTCAAAATATGGCCAATTCCTTTGCGGGTTTTTGTGGGATTTGTGAGTAGAGTCTGAGGTTAAAAGCCTATAATTTCCTGAGCAGAGGAAGCATCCAAACCAACAGTCTCAAGTCAGCTAGGAGCAAGATTTCTAGGATAGGCAGCACAGAGACTGAGGCACACAGCAACAATTTTAGCCAGAGTTTTTACTTGGGTTTGGGTTTTTCTTCAAGCCTGTCTTGAGTAGGCCCAGGTGAAAAATTTCCAGCACCTCAATTGTAATATTTCCCAATATATTAATAAGATGTCTCAGTAGTGATTTTGGCTCCAGTTTGAGAATTTTAATGGTGTTTGCATTTTTTCTTGTCTATTTGAACTTTTATTACTGTTAATCCCCATTTGGGATATTAGAGTTTTGTATTGATCATGGAAAATTTACTCATGCATTCAACCAAATGTAAAGAGACATACATTCATGTAAAATAATCAATGGAAAATACCAATAAAGAGAAATTGTGTTAGCTAATTTACCATACCATAATTACCATCAAAGCCAATAAAAAAACCCAAAGGCAATGACAAATAGATATATGAGAGTCTACCATTATTCTATAGTGCATTCAAAGCTATGATGTGAAATGATAAGAAGTTCCCTGAATAGGTTCATCGAACTTTAATGATCTCAAACAAGTATGATGGAAAACAATGAAAAACTATAAACATGAACCTCATCATAAATACAAGTGATGAGGTTATGGTGATGGAACAAATCTGGTTTTCAGAGACAAAGGAAGTTTGAGACCTTGTTCTGACGAAAAAAATAAGGGATGCACTCAAGGAGATTTTAATCAGGAAATCATGAAAATGGTTATGCTAACCTACACGTCAACTTTATTGGTGGTCAGATGAGAAAGTGTCATGATAGGCATGGAATTTTCAAATTATATTCCATCTATTTTATTTCTATTTTTGGTCCTTAATATATTTCCATGAATCTCACAACGTGGGAGGTTTCCCCATTTAGAGAATTCACATTGTTTTATTTATTTTGAGATTTAATTGGTTGTAAACTAACTGTTGAAAGCATACATGCATGTGGTTGAAATTTCCTTGAAGATTATGGTATGGAAGAAACTGCAGAATATGCCTTGAAAGCAACTACAAGAGGAGTGAACAACAAGGCAAATGGACTGAATAACTCCCCAAATCAGTAATGAGTTGACTTATCCTTATTAGTGAGGTTAAAAGGAAAGCTTTTGCAACAATGTTCCATCTAAATAGCATATCATAATGCACTTGGAAATCATGAAGACCTTGTCAAGCTAAGCATGTTTTCTTTCCTTTTCCACAAGCAGCTAAGGTGAATTAATCTTCATGCTTTGGGCCTCTGTATAAGTTGAGGGAATGAAGAAGGGTTGAACAATATTCTTTAAGCAGTTTTACAACAACATAACTCATCACTCTCTCACCTACGAATGGTAGAAATTTTAATACAATTATGTATTTTCGGATTCTCCTGATCTAACAATTATATGCCACCGTTAAATACAAAATCCTTCTACTTAAATTCTTGCAGAAATTTAATCGCCAATTGAAAACACATGAAGAAAAATAAATCACACATAACACATATGTTTTTACCAGGAAAGTATAAAGCTAAAAAACCCGCTATCACATATTATGTATATATCATGGATCATGAAACAATATCATACAAAACTCTACTCCAAGAGCTCTCAGTACAATATACAATTGTCTCACTATCATACAAATATTGGCATAAACATGCACCAATTTACTGCCTCCTGACAGCCTGCCTCCACTGCGCAATCCCTACTGATGAAGATCCCTGAATGAATTCGATCTTGCCTTGCCTTGACTACGCAATCTTCATTGGCATATCCAATGTGTGTATGGTTAATCTTGTGCACCCACTATAGTCACAACTGATAGTCAAACAGACCCTTTCACCTATCTCTCAACTGGGTGTCCACTGGATCTGACATGCATGCAATTAAAAATAGTATTTCTTCAGTTGCATGTGAGACCACTACTTGTGAATTAATTAAATAATTAATTCACTGATCTCTCACTAGTGTATCTTTAGTTACAACTAGTTACAACTAGCACAACTGAGTTTAACTCACTTAACCTAGTTAAACTAAATAAAAATTCACATAACTACACATACAACTCTGTTACAACTTTGTATCACTCAGTTAAAACGAAGTCCACTTTGCATGTCCCACCAAATAACATTATAACTTGTAATTCCTTCAGTCAACTGGTTTTCCACATCAGTTAACTGAAATGAAGTGCTTCAAGAGAATATATTATTATTTATTGTCAAATTATTATTAAGGGTTAATAATAATTGACATGCGATCTATAAATAGACTTCGCCCATGCATCTAAAAATAGAATCTGATCTATAAATAGAATTTTCTCAACCATCTATAAATAGACTCCCTGATCCAGGTGGATATCGGTGGCCACCCACCTATTCCATTTGGACCAGCACCATCAATTCTTGCAACTTTTCACATTCAGCACAACTTACTATTTTTAGCAGGTTTTCGGGTCCTCCACTCTCGGAGCCGTTTTGGGGGCCTAATGATCTAGGTGGATATTGGTGGCCACCCACCTATTCCATTTGATCCCCCATCATCAGTTATTTCAGTTTTCAAGTTGCAACAAAACTTACTATTTTTAGCAATTTTTTGGGTCCTGAACTTCCGGAGCCGTTTTGAGGCCCTAAACAATGTTTTTTGGGCATCGCGCCTCCAGCGAATATCATTCTGTTTCAGAATGATATTCATGCCTAAAGTTTTATTCCTTGGATAGATCTTTCTAATGAGCTATTGAGCGCATAAAACAGAGATCGTATGCCAAAGTTACGTCCCTAGGAAGTTGAACCACCAACTTACCCAAACAGGGCCCATAGTTTTGGCGCTTCATCTCCTAGGGTTTAGTTTTTGGACGTTTAGAGTTCTCCATTGTTTCTAAATAATAAATAGGCCCTCAAGTCTCATTGTAACATAGTTCAGAGGTCTGTAGCCACCACATCTCTTCTCAGAGATTCGCTACCAGCACCCTAGCTATTGTATTTCCATTATGTCTGTAAGCATATTTCTGTTATTTGATATTAATGAAATGACGCATTATTTCCGATGCATCTCTATTTTTATGGTTATTTCTATATTCTGTTGCGTTCCTGCATAAATCCGGATCACTCCCGCTATAAATAGAATATGCTCAAAATTATAAAAATAGACATACACCTAAAAATAGCCTGTGGGCCCCACCTAGTGTAGGTGCTTAATTTTCACTAGGATCATCATCTTTTTGAATCTCAACACTCCGTCTCAACAAGAAAGGGATTATCCTTCACCCTAATACTGTCTCTATGGTATTATAATCTTCTCCTCGTGAGCGCCTTCGTCAAAATATCTACATCCTGATCTTACGTAGGAATTTACTGAAGCAACATGATCTTCTGCTGCACACAATTTATGATATGATGATATCAGATATCTATATGGTTATATCTATCATGAAACACAGGATTAATTAAGAGTTTAATGAAACTCTGATTATCATAGTGAATCACTTGAGGATCTAAATGAGAACCAAAGAAACCAACCAGGATCTTACTCATCCAGATAGCCTCACATGCAGCTTGACTTGCTGCCATGTATTCCGCTTCTTTTGAAATAAGTGCCATGGATCTATTTTTCCTACTGTACAAAGAAAAAGTTATAGACACGATACTGAAAACCCCTCTTGATGTGCTCTTTCTATCCATTGGGCTGCTTGCCTAATATTCATCCGTGAAGCCATGAAACTTCACCCCATCCTTCTATCTGTACCATAAGCCATACTTAGATGTGCCCCTGAGATATCTCAGGACATGCTTGCCCACCTTCCAAAAGAGTTTGGTAGGCTTAACCATCACTTGACTAAGCTGGTTCACTGCATAGCATATGTACGGTCTTGTATTAACTAAATACATGAGCGAACCCACCAATTGTTGATAGAAACTAGAATGCACTACCTCTCCAGATGTAGTGTCCTCTTTCCTCCAGTTTCTAGGAAGAGGAGTATCCATGGGTTTGTAGCCCTCCATGTGAAACTTACCAAGTATCTCCCTTGCATACCTTCCTTGAGACACAAACAGTTCACCTTCTCGCTGCCATATTTCCAATCCAAGGAAATAGTGAAGGAGGCCCATATGCTTCATCTCAAACTCCTTTGCAAGGTCCTCCTTGCATGAGTGTATCAACTGCTCATCACCAGCCAGTATTAAATCATCAACATAAAGAAAAATGATTAAAAGATTACCCTCCACCACAATCTGGTATAGGTTTGCATCCGCTTCACTCTTGGTGAAGCCAAGTCTGGTGAAATAGTTGTCGATCTGAGTGTACCAAGCACAAGGTGCTTACTTTAGCCCATACAACACTCTTTTGATTCTGCACACATGTGACTCGCTGCTGAAGATATCAAATCCTTCAGGCTGCTCAATGTACACTTATTCCTCAATTACCCCATTAAGGAACACAGTATTCACATCCATATGATGAATATGCCAACCCATCTATGCTGAGAGAGCAAGGATGGTCCTTATGGAAGAATACCATGCGACAAGTGAAAAGGTTTCTTCATAATCAATCCCCTCGATCTGTGAGAAGACTTGGGCCACAAATATTTCCTTATACTTCTCAAAACTCCCATCAAGAGCTTGATTTACCTTGTAGATCCATATTGAACCTACCACTGATTTATCAATCAGCCTTGGAAAAATTTCCCAAGCATTGTTTTTGACAATGGAGTCATACTCCTCCACCATTGCATCTACACATGTGGGCTCCTGCACTGCTTCTTGAAAGGAATATGGCTCTGTCACAATACATTTTCTCATGAGAGCCATGTATCTAGTGAATTGGTTAGGAGATTGCCTTTGTCTACGCTGTGAAGTAGGGACTCCTACATTCTGTGTCGCATCAAGCTTCAGCCTCTCAACTTCTGTGGTACGCCTTCTGCCAGTTATAATGTATGGCTCTCTATGAGTGGAATCCTCCACTCCACGAAGCTCCTCCTGTGGTTGATCCACATCTAGGGACTCATCTTTGGGAACAAGCAGTTCCTCCTCTGCATGTAAGTCTAACTCCCTCTCAAGCGACAACTTCACATCTTTCTCCTCATTGAATTTTATATCCCGTCGCACCACAATCATTCTACTGTTTGGATAATACACACGATAACTATGGGGTGTTTCTGTGTACCCCAAAAATATCCCAACTTCAGCAGTCGGCTCCAGCTTCTTCTTGGTGTTCTTGGTCACATGCACATAATCATATGAGTAAAAAATCTCAAAGTGAGAAACATCTGGTTTCTTACCAGTAAAATCTTATTCAGGTGTACTCATGCCAAGTACTTTATGAGGACAACGGTTTTGCACATAAACCACAATGTTGCATGCTTCCACCCAAAAGTGCATTGGTAGGCCCTGATCATGCAACACAACTCGTGCAACACCCACGATCGTTCTGTTCTTCCTCTCCATGACCCCAGTCTACTGTGGGTTATGAGGCTCTATGAGTTCTCTTAGAATTCCTTCTTTGCTACAGAAGTCTTTGAATTCATTTGAGATATATTCACCACCATTATCACTCCGCAGAGCCTTCACTTGCTTCTCGACTCTTTCTCCACCAATGCTTTAAACTCACAGAATTTTGAGATTGTTTGATTTTTCTTCTACATGAAGAATATCCAACATCCACAAGAATACTCATCAACAAAAATGACATAATAACTGTGTTTTGTTGTTGAAGAAACCGAGAATGGTCCACACACGTCTGTGTGAACTCTCTCCAGGATCACCAAAGCATGGTTGTCCTTTTCATGAAAGGTGGTCTTCAAAAGCTTACCCATGGTACATCCCTTGCACTAATCTATCTACACAAGTGTACCCTTGGTCAGTCTAGTAGAAATATGCTGCAAAATTTTTAGGGCGCCATGGTGAACATGGCCCAATCACTTGTGCCATAATTCACCCTCATCCCGGCTCACCACTTCTTCTTCTTTGCCTACCATTGCAATGCAACAATCTACCTCCAGCTTGTAGAGATTCTTTACTCAAATCCCTATCCTCTTAGTTTGAACCATTGTTTTATGTCGCAGGAAATATTTTCCATTGCTGGAAACAACGTCATAACCTCTGTCCTCCAACATCGCGACTGAGACCAAGTTTTTCTTTAGACTTGGAACACGCATAACATATTTCAACAAAAATGGTTTACCTAAATCCCTCTCAAAGGTAATGGTACCAATGCCGGTCTCACTATATCATCCATCATCACCCATCTCTATATGCATTTGGAGATCTTTCTCCACCAAGTCATTGAAAATCTCCTTATCTCCCGTCATGTGGAAGGAAGCACCACTATCAAGATACCACACCGATCCCATTGTGCTTAAAACCAAGCATGTGATCAAAGAGAAATCAAGTTCAAATTGTGAGGCAAGGGCCTCACCAGCTGCAGCTCCATCAAACTTATTTTTCTTCTTTTTCTGTGGGCGGTTAGTGGCGAGATGCCCATGTTCGTGATAGTGAAAACACTTCACCTTCGACAAATCTAGCTTCTTCCCTTTAGCCTCGGATTTTTAGTGGAATTTATTCCCCTTCCCTTTCCTTTCTTTGGCAGCCAAAGCACAATTCTCTTCATCATGATGCTTAGATGAAGAGCCATCCCTGGTGTTCTGCCTGAACTCCTCCTGCACTAGATCCGACTACAGTCATCCCTAATCCGACAGTTTTTCCCATCCATTGACAGAGTCTTGATAACTGTGCCAAATCTTAGGAAGTCCCAAGAGAGCCAAACACACCAAATCATCATCAGCAACCGTGATTCCCACACTCCCTAGTTCATCCCAACATTGGACAAACTTTGTGAGATACTTAGTAATATTGTTGCCCTTTTCCATTTTGATATTTCAAATTTTATCCTTCAGTGCCAATTTCCTATGGTCACTGCTGCTTTGGAAAAGATCTGTCAAAGAATTCCACATTGAAAATGGAGTGGATTTCCCATGAAGGATTGAGACAATATGGTATCTCACACCTTCCAACAAAATCAGTCTCGTCTTTGCTAATTTCTTTTTCCAGGCATCAAGTAATGCAACATCCGTCGAAGTGGGCTTAGGAACATGACTATCGATGAATTCCTTCAAGCCATTATCTTCAAGCACTGCCTCCATACTATCCTTCCATGCGATGTAGTTTGAGCTGCCCTCGAGTGCATACTCTAACTTCAAACCATTTAAAGCCATTTCGATGTTTACTCAACTGTTGCACCAAGAAATTCTTGCAGCAAGTTCGAATTATTTCCACCAACAAACTCAGCTACTGCTTCAATATTGAATCTTCTTTTCTCTGATACCATGTAGAAACTTTAATATAATTATGTATTGTCGGATTCTCCTGATATATCAATTATATGCCAACGTTAAATACAAAATCCTTCTACTTAAATTCTTGCGGAAATTTAATCTCCAATTGCAAACACATGAAAAAAAATCAATCACAAATAACACATATGTTTTTACTGGGAAAGCATAAAGCTAAAAACTCCACTATCATATATTATGTATATATCATGGATCATGAAATAATCTCATACAAAAATCTACTCCAAGAGCTCTCAGTACAATATACAATTGTCTCACACTGTCATACAAAAATTGGCATAAACATGCACCAATTTACTTCCTCCTGGCAGCCTACCTCCACTGCGCAATCCATACTGATGAAGATCCCTGAATGAATTCAATCTTGCCTTGCCTTGATTATACAATCCTCATTGGCATATCCAATGTGTGTTTGGTTGCATTTGTGCACCCACTATAGTCACAACTGCTATTCAAACAGACCCTTTCACCTTTCTCTCAACTGGGTCTCCAGTAGATCTGACATGCATGTCGTTAACAGTAGTATGTCTTCAGTTGCATGTGAGACCACTACTTGTGAATTAATTAAATAATTAATTCACTGATCTCTCACTAGCGTATATTTAGTTATAACTAGTTACAACTAGCACAACTGATGTTAATTCACTTAACTTAGTTAAACTAAATAACAAATCACATAACTACACATCCAACTTTGTTACAACTTTGTATCACTCAGTTACAATGAAGTCCACTCTGCATGTCCCACCAACCAACCTTAGAACTCGTAATTCCTTCAGTCAACTGGTTTTCCACATCAGTTAACTGAAATCAAGTGCTTCAAGAGAATAGATTTTTATTTATTTTCAAATTATTATTAAGGTCTAATAATAATTGACATGCGATCTATTTTTAGACATTCGATCTATAAATAGACTTCGCCCATGCATCTAAAAATAGAATCTCATCTATAAATAGAATTTTCTCAACCATCTATAAATAGACTCCTGCTATAAATAGAATAAGCTCAACATTCTAAAAATAGACATACACCTAAAAATATCCCGCGGGCCCCACCTATTGTAGGTGCTTAAATTTCACTAGGATCATCATCTTGTTGAATCTCAACACCAATTCCAACAATCCACTCTATAGTGCATGCTACTAGGATTATTGCAGTCTGTCATGTGTTGCCACTATGATGTAATTCGATCCCTTGAGTAACATATTGATTTGGTTCAACTAGGCCTTGACTTTGGCTCTTCAAATATTCTATTTGAGGAGTCTTTAATTGTATTTAAGTGTTTGGTTAGCTTTAGTGCACTTACAATATATCAATAAGTGACATACTTTTGCCATAATAGAAAATATTGTACCCTCTAACCAAATGGCCAACTTCATATCTGACCACCACCATATTCATTATTTGAGTATAAGTAGAGGGTGTAGATGTTTTACCATGCATATTTTATACAATACCCATAAGGGCATTTTAACAATTGAAAAATATGACATTTAACAGGATAGGACTTTAGATTCTGCATTGAATTTTCCAAATTAACATTTCTAATAAAATTTAAAATATTGGAAAATAGATTTAGACTCCCCAAAGGATTAAATCATACTCAACTCCTTTTTTTCCTTGTAGTGTGGCTCTTCCATTGGCTTTTCTACAGTACTCTAGACAATGTTTTCTGCGTTCCCGCCTTCCCCTACTCTTCATACCCCTAGACCAAATATCCCCCCTCCTTTTTTTCCATTCTCCCTTGAAATAAAGATGCAACGCATGCACCTAACCAACAGAGGCCCACTCTATATGTTCCCACGCCCCTTATCGAGCACTAGGAAGGCTTTATCCTACCATATTATTTTTCCATCGCTACATCGTGTTTCCTTGACAAGAAAAAGGTCTCTCCAGCCTGTGGGAGTATGCCAACTACCCCCTGACTCCCAAATATTATTATTATATATTTTTTTAATGTGGTTAGGAAATCTGCATGCGTTCAGGTACAAGCTAGTTCTCTTCTATGTGGACCAATGCAGTTACAAAGAAGCATGTCCAACTGATATATATATATATATATATATATATATATATATATATATATATATATATATATATATATATATATATATATATATATATATATATATATATATATATATATATATATATATATCTGTGTGTGTGTGTGTGTGTGTGTGTGTTTCTTTAAACTTGTCCTTTGTGCACACTTGTCGGTCGCCATGGCTGCCACCAAATAAGTCAACATCCCAATAAATTTTACCCTTCCTCCGATATGGAATCTTTGTCACCAAACTCAGTATGTTTTATTTAGTTAACTTTACAATGTTTTTTATAAACAAGTGATGTGACTAGGACTATTATAAATAGAAGATTTATACCTCTTGCAATTCGGGATATAAGTTTAGTGAGATGAACTAACTTAGAGACTCAATGAATAAACAAGGAACCAAGGTAGATTTGAGATAATATAGTCTAAGGTCCAAAAATAAAAGAGAGAGATATCTGAAGAATTCAAAAAAGGAAATCGTTAAGGAAAAAAAATATATAGACTTGTGGAGTGCAAGGCATATTCCAGGAGGATTAATGAGGTCTGAGATAAGTAAAAAAATATGAGTATAAGATAGAAAGTGAAGAGAAGCTAAGGAAACTGGTTGGGGTAGTGTAGACAAAATTCATAAGGGACTACCAAAAAAGTATATTATGAGAAGATATCTGAAATATATATTTGAGAAAAGTTATGAAGTGTATATGTGTCAAAGAAACGGTATGAAGGAGCAAATATCTAAAACATATTTATGTGATAAATTCTCTATGGAAAGAGGGAGAGGTTCTTATTACTAGGGTATGCGTTTTCTTGGGGAGAAAGGTTATGATCAAGCTTGTAAAGTCCGATTTGACTATAATCCAATTAGAGTTGTTATGAAGTAAATCTTTTCATCAAATTCAATTTGACTGTACTGCTCAAACACGTTTTTGAAGATTTTTTTTGTAATAGATTATTTGGAGTGCCTTTAAACAAATCCTTTGAAGCATTCTCAAATAGACTTAAAGTCAGATCTAAAATAAAAGTAAAGTAATCCTTGTAGACCGAAGGAAATTATTTAAAGCACACATGAAGAGCCTATGAGACACCTTCATCAAATGATAAAATTATAACATACTTTGAGCATCTTTTGAGTTGACAGTAGACTGAATTCATGATGACATCAATTGAGCATTCTTCAAGCCCTTGTTGAAACAATAGTCACTCTTGAGGCATTGTTGAATACCAACTCTTGAAGACTTGTGTTGTTGAAGAAGTCATCCTTGGAGTATAGTTGAAGACCAACACTTAAAGACTTGTTTTTTTGGAGTAGTCATCCTTGGAGCATAGTTGAATATCAACACTAAAAGACATGTTTTGTTGGCGCAACCATAAAAGTTTTGCTGAAGCAAACCTGGAGTTTTTGTAGAGGCAGATTTAAGAGAGCTTTATAGACCTATATTGGATACATTTTTTAGAAGTATTTGAAATTTTTAATGGAGGCTTGAAGAAATATTGAAGTCCCCTGAAGGGATTGAAGAAAACTAAGAGGGTTGGATCCCTAGAGGATTGGAGTCGTCATACAAGGTTGGAGCCTTGTGAGAAACTAGGTTGGAGCCTGGATTAATATGTTAGTATTTTATTCCTCATACAAGGTTGGACCCTTGTGAGAGACTGGGTTGGAGCTTGGATTTGTAGTTGAATATTAGATTTTATATTGTACTCCAACAAGATCTTACAATAAAATTTTCCCATTTTGGTGTGTTTGGAGCTTTTTTATGGGAATTTGATGAAAAATATTTGTGTTGGGTTTATTGCATGATTTTGTTATCACTGTCAATTTTTCCATTAGAAATATTACACCTTGAAAGGCTTGATCAACATATCAAGCTAGATTTGAAACAAAAGTAAAGTAATCCTTGCATATCGAAGGACATTCTTTAAAGCACACATGAAGAGCCTAGGAGACACCTTCATCGAATGATAAAATGATAACATACTTTGAGCATATTTTGAGTTGAAAGTAGAGTGCATTCATGATGACATTAATCGATAATTCTTCAAGCCTTTGTTGAAACAACAATCACTCTTGAAGCATAGTTGAAGGCCAACACTTGAAGATTTTTTTTGTTGAAGCAATCACCCTTGAAGTATAGTTGAATATCAACACTTAAAGACTTGTTTTGTTAGAGAAATCATCCTTGGAGCATAGTTGAATATCAAAACTTGAAGACATGTTTTTTTGGTGCAACCATAAAAATTTTGCTGAAGCAGACATGAATTTTTTGTAGAGGTAGATTTGAAAGAACTTTGCAAACCTATCTTGGATACATTCTTTAGAAGTATTTGAAGTTTTTAATGGAGGATTGAAGCAGTATTGAAGTCACCATAAGGGATTGAAGCAAACTGAGAGGGTTGGATCCCTAGAGGATTGGAGTCGTCATACAAGGTTGGAGCTTGGATTTGTAGTTGAATATTAGAGTACTCATTCACGGTTGAAGCCTTGAAGGAATTAAAGACTTTGTTGTACAAGTTGGAGCTTGGGTTTTTAGAGTCCTCAAATTAATTAATAAAATTATTTTCTTGTTGCACATGTTGTGTTTTGGTTTAATTGGTTATTTTATCTGTCATAATATAAAAATTGTAAATAAATATTGATTCAACCCCTCTCAATATTTCCAACACTATCACACCTTACATTTTTTTCACCTTGCAACATTTTTATTGACATGCTAGAAGGAACTTTCACAATGCAATGTTATTTGTTGGTAATCTGGTTGTTTATGATAGAAGGAAATCTAACATGTGTTAGATTTCCTTCCCCTTGGAATGTTCTTACTAGAAATGTGTTTGTTTTTGTGTTGAAACTAAATATAGCATGCAGTAGATTTCTTTTGGCATGCAATGTTGTTGTTGGTAGTATGCTTGTATTTGTGCTACATGTAAAGCTAACACTCGTTAAATTTCTTTCACCTTGCAATGTTGTTATTCGAAATATGCTTGTGTTTGGGCTAGAAACTATGCTAGTTTTCATTTGCTCTGCAATATTGTTGTTGTCTATTTGGTTGTTTATGATACAAATAAATATAATACGTGTTAGATTTCCTTAACCTTGGCAATGTTATTGGAAATGTGCTTGTGTTTGGGATATAAGTTGTGCTAGATTTATTTTGCTCTACAATATTGTTGTTAACAATTTGGTTGTTTATTATATAATTAAATATAGCATGTGTTAGATTTCCTTCACCTTGGCAATGTGCTTCTGTTTTTGTTAGAAGGAAATATAGCATGTGCTAGGTTTCTTTTGGCATGAAATGTTGTTGTTGGTAGTATGCTTGTATTTGTGCTACATGTAAAGCTAACATGGATTAAATTTATTTTACCTAGCAATGTTGTTACTGGAAATTTTCTTGTGTTTGTGATAGAAGTTGTTCTAGATATATTTTTCCATGCAATGTTGTTATTGGAAATATGATTTTGTTTATGTTGGAAGCAAATATAACATGCTATATTTCTTTCACCTTACAATTTTGTTGTATTTTTGTGTTTGTGCTATGTGTAAATCTAGCACATGTTACATTTATTTTTCTCTGCAGTATTGTTGTTGTCTATTTGGTTGTTTATGATAGAATGAAATCTAGCACGTGTTAGACTTCCTTCACCTTGGTAATGTTATTGGAATTGTACTTATGTTTGGGCTAGAAGTTGTGCTAGATTTCTTTTGCTCTACAATATTGTTGTTGTCATTTTGGTTGTTTATTATAGAAGGAAATCTATCACATGTTAGATTTCCTTCACCTTGGCAATGTGCTTGTATTTTTGTTAGAATTAAATATAACATGCACTAGGTTTCTTTTGGCATGAAATTTTGTTGTTGGTAGTATGCTTGTATTTGTGCTACATGTAAAGCGAACATGCATTAAATTTATTTTACCTTGTGATGTTGTTATTGGAAATGTGCTTGTGTTTTTATTTTTACATGCAATGTTGTTGTGGGGAACATGCTTCAATTTTGGCTCGAAATAAATCTAGCATGCACTAGATTTCCTTTTCACTGCAATCTAGTTGTTGAAAATATGATTTTGTTTGTGCTAGAAGTAAATATACCATTTTCTAGATTTCTTTTATCTAGAAATGTTGTGATGTGTTTGTGTTTGTGGTAGAAGGAAACCTAGCACACATTAGATTTATTTCACCCTTCTATGATTTTATCGAAAATGTGGTTGTATATGCGTTAGAAGGAAATCTAGTGTGCACTAGATTTCTTTCACATTGCAATGTTGTTGTTGGCAATTCAATTTTTTGTGCTAGAAGGAAATATAGTATGCGCCATATTTCCTTCACCACAATGATGTTATTGGAAATGTGCTAAAAGGAAATCTAGCATGTGCTAGATTTATTTTTCCCTAGAGTGTTGTTGGTAATATGTTTGTGTTCATGCTATAAAAAAATATGGGATGTGCTAGATTCTTAACCCTACATTGTTGTGTGTTTGTGTTTATGCTAGAAGGAAATATACCACACGCCGGATTTATTTTGTCTTGGATAAGGTGTTTTTCACAATATTCTTGTTTTTGCTAGAAGAAAATCTAATATGCGGTATGTTTCTTTCACCCTACAATATTGTTATGTGCGTGTGTCTGTGAGAGAAGGAAATCTAACATGTGTTAGATTTCATTCACCTTACAATGTTGTTATTGGTGACATGTTTGTGTTTGAGATACATGTACAAATAACATGTTAGATCTAATTCAACTTGTAATATTGTGATTACAAATATGCTTATGTTTGTGATAAAAGAAAATCTAGCATGATATATATTTCTTTTACCCTACAATATTGATGTCGCCAATATGTTTTTGTATTGTGGGAGGAATTCTAGCATGCATTAAATTTATTTTGCAATGCAATATTGGTGTTAGAAACGTGCTTGTGTTTGTACTAGAATAAAATCTAGTATGCAATAGATTTGTTTCACAATGCGATATCATTGTTGGCAACATGCTTGTATTTGTGCTAGAATGAAATATAACTTGCATTGGATTTCTTTTGCAATGCAATATTGTTGAGAATGTACTTGTGTTTGTGCTAGAAGGAATTGTATCATGCATTAGATTTCGTTTTCCCTACAATGTTATTGTTGGAGATGTGCTAGAAGTAAATCAAGCATAGGTTAGATATCTTCCACCTTGAAATGTCGTTTCTGGAAATGTGATTGTGTTTGTGCTAGAAGAAACTCTAGAATGTGTAAGATTTCTTTTACTTTGCAATGTTTTTGTGATTAACATGCTTCTATTTATGCTAGAAGGAGATTTATCATGTGGTGGATTTTTTTTCCTTAGACTATTGTTGTTGGAAATGTGCTTATGTTTGTGCTAGAAGGAAATCTAGCATGCACTAGATTTATTTGACCATGTAACATTTATTCTAGTAATATGCTTATGTTTGTAGTAGAAGGAATGATATTGATTGTCAGCTTTCATTTGATATGCAATGTTGTTGTTCGAAATGGGCTTCTACTTGTCATAGAAGGAAAGCTAGCACACATTATATTTCCCTCCTAATGTAATGTTGTTATTAGAAATATGTTTGTTGTGATGCTAGAAGGAAGGTTATAATGTGTTAAATTTCCTTCATATTGCAATGTTATTGTTGAAAATGTGTTTGTGTTTGTGATAGAAATAAATCTTGCATTTGTTAGATTTTTTTCGCAATGCAACATTATTGTTGGAAATGTGTATTTGTGTTAGAAGGAATTATAGAATGCACTAGATTTTTTTGTTCTTGTTCCAAAAGTAAAACGATCAAGATTTCACCTTCACCAAGGTTAGTGCTATGATATTATTCTTGGCAGTGCATTTGTTATTATGCTAGAAGGATACCTACTGATTACTAGCTTTCTTCTAGATACCATTATACTTATGCAACCAATGCTCTAGGGGTGACATTGTCTCAATAATCACAATGGTTAGAGTTATAGCTTTTGATGTGCCCTTTTATTGAATTTGGAACAATTTATGGAGATCAATGATAGTGCAAAAGAATTGTATATAGATATATGTTGTTGTTGGCACTACATTTGTGCTTGAGTTGGAAGGAAAGATAATGGTATAGCTTTCCTTTTGGCACAAACACAATAATCCAATCATAATTATTTGATCCATGGAGAATAATGTGATCTTTGTATAGTTTTGAAGTTTATGAATAAATGTATTATTGAGGTATACTATATTTTGCTTCCAATGCACATGAATGCAACTTTAAAGTATCAAGCACAATTTTTTAACATGTATTGTTTTTCTCTCTATTTTGTTGTATAGTTATGAACTTCCAAAAACAATTTCACTAAGGTTTGGATACATAAGATAAGACTCTTCCTCGTCAACGTAAAAACGTAGGAAAACTCAAATCTACACTTTTTGAGGACCTAAAGTTAAAATCCTTTTGTATCCATCCTAAATAGTATGTCCTTAAATGCGTCTAGGTAGGGAGTGCTAACATTGGAACTAAAGATTTGTAAAATGTATAGGTATGGAGTGCTAACATTGGAACTAAATATTTGTAAAATGAAATTTCTTTTCTGTTGAACTAAAGAAAAATTCTAGTTTGGCTTTTGATTATCAAGTTCAAACATCAAACATCCTCACTAAGTGAAAATATAATTTCTCCTTTTCTTGGGGCTTTTAGACATCTTATGTAGCATCAATCTTGGAATTTCTTAGATTTTCCAAAGGACCATGTTTTGGTTCGTCAACTTCTACAAATTTCTTATGATCATTATTCATACACATGCATTAAGACTACAAGTGTCATTTCTGAAGTTAAATAGGAACTTGGTAGTTGGATATGAGCTGATGTTTGTCATTCAAAAATTTTATTTGGAAGAAAACCTCTAGTTTAGCTTTTGATTATCAAGTTCAAACATCAAACATCCTCACTAAGTGAAAATATAATTTCTCCTTTTCATGGGGCTTTTAGACATCTTATGTAGCATCATCTTGGAATTTCTTAGATTTTCCAATGGACCATGTTTTGGTTCTTCAACAAATTTCTTATGATAATTATTCATACACATGCATTAAGACTACAAGTGTCATTTCTGAAGTTAAATAGGAACTTGGTGGTTTGATATGAGCTGATATTTTTCATTCTATGATACTATCTACATCTCTATTTGCATGGTCTTCATATATGTTTTGTGTAATTTTCATGTAAAGTATTGTTTGGTAGTAGGCACTTGATGGTGCAGAACAATGTTTCATTACATACAATATGACTACCATAATATTTAAATTATTGCATCTATATTACTTTTTTGAAAGTTGTTTGCTTTTGCGAAAATATAAAATCACACTTTACATGGTTCAACCTTTAATTACAATTTATGATTTAATTGTTGTTACAGAATTGGTACAAGCTAGAATGGAAATAAAATTTTGGCAAAATGGCACTGTTGATCTCCTTATTAATGATCAAGTTGTTGGGCTAGGGAGGGTCGAATCTACAAAGTTTGGAACTTATTATGCCGAAGAAAGGGTTAATGCATGTTATGTTGCAATTTTGATAATTGATGTCACTCAACCACATTTGATTGAGGATGTTGATGAAGGGGACATACATCCATGGAATATCATGGATTTGAGGCACAACATAGGTAAATCAAAATATTGAAGCATGTGTTCAAATGTATAATACTTTTTTTTTTGAGTAAACACTAACCTTATTTACATTCGTTTATAGGTGCAAATGTTTCTTCCACATTTTCTATTGGAGACAAGGTAGATCTTCTACAACATGGAGTGAAGGTGGGTGAGGGCTCCATATTCAATACAGAGCTTGGACATAAGTGCATGGAAATATGGTAAATAAAGGATGCATAGTGGTTAAAATTGAGGCGTTAAAACATGATGTTGCTCTACCACATCCAATAGGATTTGAGCATACACTAGGGGGTGCATTGGAATCTTATGAGATTTGGTCAGAATCAGTTTTGCAACCTCACTGTCATGATCATGCCATAGATATTCCCCAAGATAGGGTTAGATTCATATGTACATCAAACATCCTCACTAAGTGAAAATATAATTTCTCCTTTTCATGGGGCTTTTAGACATCTTATGTCGCATCAATCTTGGAATTTCTTAGATTTTCCAATGGACCATGTTTTGGTTCTTGAACTTCTACAAATTTCTTATAATCATTATTCATACACATGCATTAAGACTATAAGTGTCATTTCTGAAGTTAAATAGGAACTTGGTGGTTTGATATTAGTTGATATTTTCCATTCTATGATACTATCTACATCTCTAATTGCATGGTATTCATATATGTTTTTTTGTGTAATTTGCATGTAAAGTACTTTTTGGTAGTAGGCACTAGATGGTGGGGAACAATGTTTCATTACATACAATATGACTACCATACTATTTAAATTATTGCATCTATATTACTTTTTTGAAAGTTGTGTTTTTGCGAAAATATAAAATCACACTTTACATGGTTCAACCTTTTAATTACTTTTTTTTATTTAATTGTTGTTACAGAATTGGCACAATCTAGAATGGAAAATATAATTTTGGCAAAAGGGGAATATGTTGATCTCCTTATTAATGATCAAGTTGTTGGGCTAGGAAGGGTTGAATCTATAGAGTCTGGAACTTATTATGCTGAAGAAAGGGTTAATGCATGTTATGTTGCAATTTTGATAATTGATGTCACTCAACCAAATTTGATTGAGGATGTTGATGAAGGGTACATACATCCATGGAAGATCATGGATTTGAGGCACAACATAGGTACATCAAAATATTGAAGCATGTGTTCAAATATTATTGATAGTATAATACTTTTTTTTTTTTTGGGAGTAAATACTAACCTTATTTACGTTCGTTTATAGGTGCAAATGTTTCTTCTACATTTTCTATTGGAGACAAGGTAGATCTTCTACAACATGGAGTGAAGGTGGGTGAGGGCTCCATATTCAATACAGAGCTTGGACATAAGTGCATGGAAAGATGGTAAAGAAATGATTTATAGTGGTTAAAATTGAGAAGGTGTTAAAACATGATGCTGCTCTACCACATCCAACAGGATTTGAGCATACACTAGGGGGTGCATTGGAATCTTATGAGATTTGGTCAGAATCAGGTTTGCAACCTCACTGTCATGATCATGCCATAAATATTCCCCAAGATAGGGTTAGATTCATATGTACAAAGGTTTCTCTTACACATGAATGCATGGGAACAAGCATGTGCATTGCCAAAGGAATGCTAGTTAATGTCTGCAAGGATGACATTGTTGAAGGTGAAGCACTAGGTGAAATGTAATTTGGTGTTTTTTTGGAAAAGATAGATGGAAATTGTGAAATATGTTGAATTGGTGATAAGTCTATACATTGTTTGGTTAGATGGCCAATAAATAAGTTGGTGGACAACAAAGGTGTGATATTAAGAGTTAAGGAAAAGTTCAAGGAGCCACCCAAGGAAAAGTTCAAGGAGCCACCCAAGGAAATGGTGATATGGGATGTTATAGAGGACACAAACCCTTTAAACAAATGGGATGGGTCTCTTTGTAATGAAAAAGATAGAAACTCAATTGATATGCATGTAACAAGACCATATAAAAGGATTAAACGAGTTATGGCTACAACAAAAATTGTGAAATGTCAAACAAAAATAGATGAAGAGAAAGAAATTCGACTTTTGACAGCAGATGTATGTTGTAGAAAATATTGTCTTCAACATGTGGATAGGAAGGCCATTGCAGGTGCTAGAAGGGGTATGCGACAAGTAAATAAAAATGGTATTAGCGAATTTTTCTTGAATTCACTAATGTCAAACACAATCATGTCAGGGAACCATGGCCATGGCCTACCACCTATTGCTAGAAATGTAAAGGACATGAGATTTAATGTGAATATTATTTGTAAGAAAGCATGGTATAAGATACATAAGATTCCTCAAAGCACATTCTATAACTACCAACGTTATTTCCGACATGGACAAATCAAAGCTATTCATGGTAACACCAACACATGCAAAGCACAAGCACACATCGTGGCATCCATAGAAATATTGCACAAAATTGTAATGGATAATTCATATTTTTCACCAAACTAAACACGTCAAGTTGAAGAAGATGGAACACCTGCTCCTTTAATATTGCTTCCTTCGACTTACACAAAATTATTTGTTAAAAGAGATCAATGTGTCTCTTCAAAAGCTTAATTACCCATCAATATCACAGTAAAAAATGAACAAGATCTGGAATACTAAGTTTCGAGATGTGGCATTTTCAAAGAACACCAAATTCAGTAAATGCCATGAATGTATTGTGTTGAAAGCACAGATGAAGTCAGCGACTACAAAAGAGTTGGAAGAAAAAGCACGAGGTAGGTTGAACAAACATAACAAGATTGTTATGTGTGGAAGATATTGCTACTATGCCCATAGAATTATGTCAGAGAGGTTTCCAAAGGAGTATTTGAGCATTATCCATGATAAAATGGATAAAACAAAGACTTCAATCCCAAGGCTACGTGTCAAATCAAAATCTATTGTAGGAACAAATTTAGGTTTGTCATTGACAGGTATGCTAACACATGGGCATAAGACATGAGTTTTTGGTCATTTCTCCCTACCATTTGTACATATGGGATCACAATTTACTATCACATCCCTTGAAAAGTGCTTAAGGGACCTTGAAGATCCACAACTTGATATGTATGGTGATCTATTTTATGAGAGTGGAAGTTCAAGAAACCCACTTACAAATGCATTACTTGACACCTCTATTTACTCAAAATGTAAGTGTACACGGATGATTCTATATCTCATGGAAGATCAACGAGTCAATATGTTGATTTTAAACCTCTTCCTCCACATTTGTTGTTACAGTTGGACAATGCAGCAAGTGATAATAAGAATCACTATCTTTTCATGTTTCTATCTCTTTTAACTGCACTTGGTGTCTTCATCACTATTGAGGTTGGAGTCTTGCCTGTGGGGCACACCCATGAAGACATAGATGGAACCTACGAAAGAATGTCTTCCAACCTAAAAAGTAAAGATATATATTCTTTACCTGAAATGATGGATACATATTGCATAATTGAAGAAAATCGAGTGTTTCCACCTACACTTATTGACAATGTCTATGACTTCAAAAGTTTCCTTAATGGATACATCAAGGATGGAAAAAATACACTAGTTGGACATCTTAATGTTCAATACTTCCAGTTTCTTGTACTCAATGATATTCTAGTACTAAGATACAAAGAATCCATTAGGGATATTGAGTGGTCAGAATCAATTGAGTTATGGAATATAGATGATGAAGGTCGACCTATAATTCGCATAGGAAGGGATAACATCATACATCAAAATGTGGAAAGACACTATTGGGAATGAGGATTCACCAATTGTTACGGAGGAATGGAAAAATAAAGTAGTGTATTGGGAAAGAGTTCTTGATACATTAGAGGGAATCTATAATGATCATAGAATAATAGATGGAAGTGATTCATCTTTTGAGGATTTCTGGCCCAAGACAAGGAACATTGTTGATGTTGATCGTAATGCACTCCATGTAATCTCAAGTGTTATGGATGGATATTTTGATAATGCAATAGATGAACCGGTATATGTTGGACCCAAATGCAACAAGCTAAAGCCAACATTCAATCCAATGATTGATGTTGAGAAAGGAAAGATGTTGCTAGTTAGATCAAGAAATGAGGATGCATAAGAGATGATTTGGATGGCAAAATCCATCTCAGATATCTTTAGGGATAATGAAAGTTAGAATCTTCATGTAAAGGTTGATTGGTGGAAGCCCATTTCTGGGAAATACAATGGAAAATTTTTAGAGCAATATTGGATAACAAATCCTGATGACACAAAACTTAGCTCTATTCTAATTAATACCACAGTGTGGGCATGGATGCCAAAGAAAGAACATTGCAAGAAGACCAAGATAAATAAATATGGTGTAGACGCTGTTCTTGACCTACTTGAGCGAATATCTTAAGATTAGGTTTATATGATTCATGAATGTAATTTTTTTTTTGAAGGATCTATTAATATACATCTTGACACACTTTTCAATATTTGTTGTATATCAAATATTCTCTTCATATTATTTTTGGTGAAGTTTTCTATTATTTAGTATTTCAATGTAATCATGTGGTGATACAAATGACATGACAATGCCATAAAATATTTAAGTTTTCAAAGCTTTGTTTGACCAACATGACTTCTCACCATATCAAATATGCATAATAAAATTCAATAATGCACTTAAAAACAACATCTTCTGAACTTGGTCTATTAAAACAGTAGTGGATTAGCTAATTAGTATTCTATTTAATATAAACCATTTAAACACTTAATGAAAAAATGTTAGACACTTGTAATAATGTTTGAAGTGAGTTTTTCTTAATATTCCTTATTATAATTGATATAAATCAAATCAAATTTGTTGTTTTGTTGCACTCTAATTTATAAAAAAATGATTTTGATCATTGAACAACACAACTAGACTTATAAAATATTTCCTCTTATATATTTTGAAGTGGTCCCAACATTGTACTAGTATAATAAATTTGTACTCAACATAGGAAAAGTAGTTAGAGTCAAATTAAAATGGTCAATAATAGTAAGAAACACAAAATAACTTTATACTAGGTAAGATTTTTTTTAGAAGATCTATTATACTAGTATAATAAATTTGTATAAAAACTAAACATTTGTAATAAATAGTTTAGTCAATTTTCTATTTCCTCTTGTATTTGAAAATAATCAAAATGTATTACTTTTGTTACTATTTTTAATTCATGATTGATTTTAATAATTAAAATGATTAGTAATTGAGGCCAGGCTCATTCTATAGCCTAGCATGATGGGATGTGTAAGTTTGTCAACTTCATATATAGAAAAATAAGTTAAGTTTTTTATGGTTAAATTTTTTGTTTGGTCTTATATACACTCTATCTAGCATTCAAAAATACAAGTTAAACAATGAAAAATAACATGTATTTTGCACTCTAAAAAGGTTTGCACGTCAAGAAATTTGATCCCTCTAGGCTCATGTTAAATCCGTATTTAAGATGGATCTATGCTGGTATATAGTGGACACATTACTATGATAATTTGTCACTAAATAACTTTATACTTAATATATATCTTGCATATTAATCTATTATTCATTAAGTAAGTCTCAATTAACTTAGTTTTTAACACCAAATTATAAATAATAAATAATAAATAAATTATACTATTACTCTCATTCAACATTTAATTTGATGGTAAAAAAATATTACTCTAAAATGGTTCAAAATTCCCACAATAGTATGTAATGATGATGGTGATAATGATGATTATCATCCACTAAGACCAAATATGGTATATAATAAGCCCTAAAGATATTACTCAAAATTCTTTAGAATTTTATTGTTATGCTCAAAAAGCATTAAAAGAAGTGTTTCATGATCATCATAATTTTTTTTAGTTAAAAGATCAAGAAGGTTGGTACTGCCACAAATATTTTGAAATTTAAATCCAATATGAGTATAAACTGGATGATCTAAGAGGGTTTTTCATATTCAACCATATTACTAGTGTTGCAAAGGTGATAGACTTTTAAGTTGTGCCAACCTTGTCCTAGTAATGATGGTCACTTAACACGTACATGATATAGTATATCATATTATAATTAAATGAGTTAATAATAGTAACATACACAATAATGCACTTAAAAACAAAATCTTTTAAACTTGGTCTATTAAAACAATAATGGAGTAGCTAATTAGTATTCTATTAATTATAAACCATTTAAACACTTAATGAAACAAATTTAGACACTTGTAATAATTTTTGAAGTGAGTTTTCCTTAATATTCCTTATTATAATTTATATAAATCAAATTTGTTGTTTTGTTGCACTCTAATTTATAAAAAAATGATTTTGATCATTGAACAACACAACTAGACTTATAAAATATTTCCTGTTATAGATTTTGAAGTGGTGCCAACATTGTACTCAACATAGGAAAAGTAGTTAGTGTCAATTTAAAATGGTCAATAATAGTAAGAAACACAATATTAATATATTGTTAAATAACTTTATACTAGGTAAGATTTTTTTTTACAAATTCTATTATTCACTAGTCAAATTTAATACATAAATATAAATATTCATGATAATAGAAATAATGTAAGGAATCTAAGTTTTAGATGAATGTCAATATGTTCTTTTCAATATAATATTGACATTCATCTAAAATTGAACATTTGTAATAATTAGCTAAGTCAATTTTCTCTCTTTCCTCTTGTATTTGAAAATAATCAAATTGTATTACTTTGTTACTATATAATTCATGATTGATTTTGATAATTAAAATGATTAGTAATTAAGAGAGGCTAGGCTCATTCTACAATCGAGTATGAGGGGATGTGTAAGTTTGTCTGTTCAAAATAAAAAATAAAAAATAAAAAATATGTTCTAAATAGAAAAATTAAAAAATGTTCTAAATAGAAAAATAATATCGGCTATAAGTAAAAAAAATGTATGTAATGATGTTGGTGATAATGATGATTATCATCCAATAAGACCAAATATGGTATATAAGAAGCCATAAATATTACTCAAAATTATTTAGAATTTCATCGTTAGGCTCAAAAAGCATTAAAATAAGTGTTTCGAGATCATTATAATTTTGTTTAGTTAAAAGATCAAGAAGGTTGGTTGAGCCACAAATATTTTGAAATTCAAATCCAATATGAGTATATACTGGATGATCTATGAGGGTTTTTCATCAGCCATATTATAAGTGTTGCAAAGGTGATAGATTTTTAAATTGTGCCAACCTTGTCTTAGTAATAATCATAACTTAACACATAAATGATATTTACTATATCCGATTATAATTAAATGGTTTAATAATAGTAACATACACAAAATTATTTTCATAAAGTTAATGGCATTAACATACACAAAATTATTTTCATAAGATAACCTTAACAAACTTAGCTTTTAGTGCAAACCATAAAAAATCTTAAAAGAGATAATGTAAGGAATCCAAGATTAAGATGTGAAAGATTTGATTTTGTAAGTTTATATAAATTTGTTTTATATAGTTTGCCATGATAAAATGTTCACAAAAATGGTGAATATCTACATTAAAATTTGTAAACTAAGTGATTTTATAATTCCACATTTTGAAAAAACTTAATCTAGTTAAAGTTCTAAATTCTAGATCAACTGAATACTTCCAAATTTAATGAAATGTGTGGTCATTGAGAATGTTCTCACTCTTCAATGTCCCAACCCTGACACATACTTCATTGTGGAGGAAAATCCAAACACATGTCCCTCCAACACTAGGAAAGATACTGAATTCGGTCACGATTATGAGAATCCAACTCCCTCAAGCTTGAAATTCAATATGTTAGTATGATAAGATCCACTATTTCGCTTATGTTATCCTCTGTTTTCACATTTTCTCATGCATGTTCAGAAAAATTTGCAACACTTTGGCAGAAGAATTTTTAGCCTACATATATTCCTATTTTTTTCAGTGCAATAAGCTTGAATCAAAATTTTCCTTTCATAATAAACCTTGGTTTCATATTTTGAAGGTAGATGTTCCCTCCTCATGCTCTTATGTCGGTGGGAGGACTAACAATGAATTTTTTCGTGTAACCTATGTCAAGATTTTTTCTAATATAAGGCGGCTGTCTCTCCGGGGCTTCTTCTTGGGAGCAATACTATAACACGTGGGTTCATATCGGGGGATATATAATGAGGAAAAAATGACATAATATATTGGGGGATATATAGGGGTTAAAGGGTTTTTTTATTGGTTGGTATAAAAAATGGAGCTCAAAGTCAATGAAAAAATATAAAGGGGTATAAAAAATGTTAATGAAAAAATGGATGCCTACAATAAATAGTGAAAGTAGGGGATTTTTAAATTTGGAAGGTGTATTGGGTTTATATTGGTAGGGGGTTAAATAATGTGATTTTTAGAGGCATTTTCCAATATGTACTCAAATTAAGGGTATTGTTTAATATTCTATGATCGCATGTGATATATTAGAGGTTCATTGAGTGAAGCCCCTGTGCTTATCTGTCCATCTTATTTCATATCACTATGAAATTATTTTATTTATAACTAAGAGTGAGAGTGAAATATTTTTACCATATCTACTTTATATTAGTTCGTAATAAAAACAACTAATAAATATTTTTATCATATCTTGTTTGTATTGTATTGTAGTATCAATAATCAATAAGGTAAACACACTTAGAGTGGGGCTATGTTTTATACAACTTTCAAGTAAAACTAACAAAATATGTCTATACATTTTTTTTTTTTATTATAACTAACATTAATTTTTAATCTAAAGAATATTTTATTTTTATTTTGAAATTGAGGTTTTCACCTTCATAGATTTGATTTGTCTTGACGCTTCATAGATACAAAGTTAAGATGGATCTAAGTTGATTGTAAATAAAAAACACACGATTTGGTTACATT